>VDFB02371817.1:0-29470 GCA_007258455.2 Sequoia sempervirens
AGTAATAGTAGTAATCATGAGTTCAATGTTTCTTCTTAGCCATTAATATTGTATAATGGGTAGTGGATTGCATGTTTGAGCAGTGTTTTGAGACTCATCAAAGCTGGGAGAATAGTGAATAATACCTTGTGAACTGTGAAGTAGTGTCAATAAGGTTCAAGGATCTTAAGATCTACAATACCATGAAACAATGAGTCGCCTGTAGTAAGTAGGCAGTCTATAGGGCATGGTTGATTTTATAGAAGGATGCTCCATAGAAGAAATCTTCAAGTGATAGTGAGTGAGTTGTTTGAGATTGCAGCTGAGGGTGCAATACCCAGTCTTAAAGGAAGTTAGCAAAAAAGTAAATGTGCAAGAAAATCAAATCGTACACAACAAAAATTCACAATTTTATCTTGCATAATGCCTTGAGTTTGAAGACAAAATCTCGGTATATCTTCATGATGAGAAATTGGGTGAGGGCTTGAAAATGGTCAATCAGCAGCAGCCATGATTTTTAAAACATGCTATTGTGCTTATGGAGGCAACATTTTCAGCAAGGCATTGAGTGGTGGTTTGGAACAATGACAGGTATGAAGGACTTGCTTTATATGCATACTATGCAGTCTAGCTTAAGACAGTGTTCTTAGAAGAGATTGAAGGTGGATTATGGAACTCAAAGGTTACCATAAAAAGGATTAAAGCAAAGACTGAGATCTATTTAAAAGCCATGGTCATGAAGATATTAAAGATGTCACATGCAAAGAAACCTGAAAAGTAAAATTTGAATTAATGAATGCTGCCAAAGGGATAGTGTCTTTGGGGTGGGTTAGGAGATCTCCACATTATCTAATTATAGGGAAATACATCATTTATTTATTTTTTTAATTAAAAGAAATCATTCTAAACCCTATATAGGACATTGCTAAAGAAGCCTCTAAAGATTTTTTAGATTATGCAAATATGTATCCAAGTAACATTCATAAAGGTTTAGAAAATCTTGATCACTCTCTAGAATAGCCCATTAAACATGGGTTGTGTTTGAATGCACTACATAATTGATATAACACAACCACTCTGCATATCAACCAGAGTTATAGGCTCTTTATTGCAGCAAGAGGTAATCACTCTTCGATCATGCTATAATTACATCCTATCTTGTTAAACTTGGGACAACCTGAATGCACCCAATGATGATTGACACCTACATTATACAACCTGAATTAACTACATTATATGAGTGCCTCCATTTCTATCACAACATAGCCACATTAAACTTGGGTCACACATGAATGCATCTGTATTTGTTATAGCACAACTGTGCCACATGACCAATAGAGTTATGGATCACATAATTACAGTCACAAGAATTTGTTCCTCATTGTGATCTTATGGTGATTCCACACAACAAAATCTGGACATAAAATTCTCAAAACCCTTAACCTCTAAAAATGAAATCTGATGAGATGTTGCTTTAAAATATGATTTTCAAACCTGGAACTACAAATCTGACTTCACAACTGAATTCTGCAAAAAGACAATGACTACCCTCAACTTTGTGATATCTTCTTGAATTTTTTCTAATTTTCCCAAGAAAATTTTCCTTAGTTCTCCACAAACTGTCTCAAGTAGAGCAAAACATTGTCGCAATAAATCAGGGGCCAACTCACTTTTCTTTATGTCGGCCACAATTTGATTTTTTTTAATTTTTCATGTTTGTCAAAAATTCGATGAAAATAATAGCCGACATTTCGACGAACCCCAGGTTCGTCGAAATTTTGACGAACATCGAGGATAAACTTTCAAAAAATTAGAAATTACACATCAAATTTTACATATTTCGTCAGACAGTTTCATCGTATTTTGCAATCAAATGTATTAGTATCTCATAACAATAACAAGGACAACAATCAAACCATCTCAGGAGCTCCTGCCCTAATCTCCTCTCGAGATGTTGGAGAATCTAGTAAACGCAAGAGGCCTTATAAGTTACAAAAACTCAAGTTTCCTCTTCGTCCACCACCTGAATGTGAAAGGAAATTACAAATCCTTTTAAACAAAGGACTCATATTATTACCACTTATGAATAGGTTGGTGATCTATCCCAAAGACGCTAACGTTCCACATTGTGCATATCATCACATTCTTGGACATAGAAGTGACGAGTGTCACCAATTGAAAGAAATACTGAGCAAGTATCATTTTGATGGCAATAATTGTTATCCAATAAATCCATAAAACCATCCTTCAACACCTTATCATGTAATAGTTGTAGAACGTTCTTTTCTCACTATTACATGATCCCTTCCCATCACCCATCTCGGCTCATTCTTGTCTTGCACTCAGTGGGGGAAAGAAGTTGCTAGTTGTGTCCTAGTAATGCATTTGTCCTTGTCCCCTAGCTATGTTTTTCACCTTCTGCTTATCCTAACTAAGATTGGGAGGTGGATGACTTGCTTAACAGTTGACTTGCATCTGCCTTACTAGTCTTTTGCATTTTCTTTTTTTTATGTGTGTGTATCGTGTTCCCCCGTGTTATGTCATTTGATGTTCTCTCTTTGTGACATTATTCTATTTGTACCTTCATTCTTCTATATGTTGTACATCACTTTTACTTTTGTCTTTTGTATTTTTCTTGTGATTTCCTTTTGGGGATGACGCAAGGCATTGAGACCGAAATTTCTCTTTCATGTTGACCCAAAAGGCCCTTTTTCTTTTGTCATTTTTCTTGTGTTTTCCTTTTAGGGATGACGCAAGGCATTGAGACTAAAATGTCTCTTTCATGTTGACCCAAAATCTTTTCACCTTTTTGTTTTCTTTTTGTTTTTTTTTCCTTTTGGGGACAATGCAAAGTGTCGAGATATCTTATGTCTCTTCCATGTTGACCCACACAGATCTTTCTTTTTCTTTGATTTCGCTCTCTTTGTGTCATTCTTCCAATTCTATGTATTCGGGGAATGATGACATTTTCGAGCTCTTTACAAAACATTGTAGCAAAGAACATACTGAACCCAAATCCATAGATCCCTTATGTGTCTGGTGTTTTTCATTTTGGGGGCAACCCCTTCCTTCCTTTCTCTTTTTCCTTTCTCTCGCATGATGTAGCCTTACTCATAAACATATGACTTGGCATAGGGATTTCCAAGTTAGCTCTCATGTCCTTTTTATTGTTTGCATTTTTCATTTGCTACTTTAAAGTAATTTCTCACAGAACGGTGTGTAGCAATTCCTTTAAAGTGGGGGCATACATTGGCATTATTCTTTTGCACTTTTCCTTTTCTTGGTTCTTAGTGCAGCCTTGTTACTTCATACGATGTGTTTTGTTGCTTTGTGGATGACATTGGGTGTGATGTCCTTCATTAGCGTGATCTATCTTAGCATATTACATTCCTCTTGGTGGCCTGATGTGACACATTGCATCCCCTAAGTTGTGGATTTTATATTCTTTGATCGGTCCTCTCTTGGAGACATTAGACACAATGTTCCCTAAGTTATAGACCTCGCATGAACTAAGCAAGACACCTTTGAACATATTTTGCATGTTGCATTTTTCATTTGTTATATGGCCACCTTGCATAACACAACTTGCATGTCTGTAGTGTCATCACATTTGTTCATGAGTTCTAAGCATACGAAGCTTTGCTTGTCTCATGAAGCTCAAAATGTCATTTTCTTTTGTGGTTTCTTATTAAAGTTATCAAGCGGTATAACTTTGGTATGGTTGAGCGGGAAGCCCATTCTGATGCATTAATTTTCCCCATAGCCACCTATGTGTGTGAGCGCATACCAGCCATAAGTGTATGTTTCTCACTTTTTGGCCTTCTCACCCGAAGGACAACCATGATTTATGTCGCCTTAGAGTGAGTATACATTTCTTTTTCCAGACAAACAACCTAGATCTGATCCACAATGGATTGGACAAACGATCAAAGCTTGATCCGATTTTCTTTTCTTTCAACTTCCCTCTTTCATTATTTTACATCATTCTTTTGTGTGTTCCTTTGTGTTTGTGTTTGGTTTGCCATGGGATCTTGATCCTAGGGGCTTGATCATCCCTTTTGATTATTGTTGTCTCATCTTACTAGCATGAGTGCATTTGGATCCCTCTTGATATGCATATTGGGCTACTTTAGTGTGAGTTTGAAGCAAGTTCATCCTCTCACTAAAGTAGGGGCTTAATGTGTCACCAAAAAATGTATAGTTGGACATTTTTACATTCATTTGAGTCTTTCTCATGGACTTTGTCTTTATTTTTCCTAGATTTAATGTTGTAATGTGGTCAACACATTCACATTAGGCTTTGAACCCTTGAGAATCATTAAGAATTCTATGATGTCTTGTAAAAGTGTTGTAACCCACTTTCACACTTTTCTAGGACCCTTTTATTATAATTCACTTAATAAACATTTTTTTATCACTTACCAAGTCTTATTTCAAAGTGTTGTAAAGAGTTGTAACAAACTCTCACACTTTGCTAGACTTGTCATCACTAATTCAACCCTTTCTTATGTTTAAATGAACCCTTAATGCACTTTTCGGCCATACTTAAGTATATTTTTGAGAATATTCTCATTAAACCTCATAAATACACTTCAATCCCTAACACCCAGTAAAATTGCCCTAGTGGGACCAAGTCGCCACCTAGGGCGACTTAGTCCAACTGGGCACAAAAATCAAAATAATTTTAATTTTTTGGCAGGATTTTATTTTCTTAACCTTAAGGTTGGTCTGTGATATGTTATTTTTGGAAAATTTAGTAAAAATCAAGTATAAATAAAGGTGTTTTCCTCTCATTTTACACCTAGTTCATTTTTCAAGCAATTCATCCATTTACTTAATCATTCTCAAGCATTCTAAGCACTCTAAGCACTTTCAAGCATCCATTGGAGCATCTTGTTGCATATTTTTAGATTTCAACATCAAGGGTTTGGTGAGTTTGTGACATTGCATGGTTTTTATTCATCATTCTCTTCTTATTTCATTTCATTATCTAGGGTTTGATTACCAAATTGGGGTTTGACAAAGGCAAACCCCTATTCTCTAACCCTTAACCCTTTTTCCCCTCTTTGCATGTGTGTTTGCAAGTCTTGTATGCATATTTTTCAAAGAGTTTGGTGTTAAAAAGTGGTCAACAATCCATCAAAGTCATTCAAGTCAACAAAGCCCTAATTGAAGCTTGGAGAGCTCTTTCAGCCTATTTTCTACAGTTTCTAAATCGAACACCTGTTAGGAAGGGAAGTGCAAATAGAAAGCTACAGATTCCTACCCTGAATTTCCTAAGATTCCTAGGTGGACTAAGTCGCCATTTTTGGTGAATTAGTCCCACTGCCAGGCCTGAAAAGTGATTTTTGCATTTCTGGGTACCCATTTGGTAGATTCTTGTTCTGGCGAAATTTCCCCAAAACTAGACTAAGTCGCCCAGCTTGGCGTAAGTGTCTCAGTCAGCTTTTCTAGTCAATTATGCAGGATTTCAGAGCCTCTATGCATCATCCTTCAGATTCCAGGTGCACCTCTCTAGTCTTGTTTAATTTTGTCATTGTTTACTTGCATTCTTAGGTGTTTTTGCATACATCACTGTGTTTTCAAACAACTTGCATATCTTAGGTTTTGCATTAATAATCATCTTTCTTTTTCAGTTTATTGCATTTATACATTTCATTTAGGCATATTGCATCCATCCTTGCATTGATTTTGAGTGTAGAAATTACGCATTTTGGATCCATTTCTCTCCTTTTAGGTGAAAAACCCTAGAAGAGTTAGAGAACCATTGGATCAATTAAACTAAATGTGTGCATAGATATATATATGTATAAATGTATATGCCTCTATGTACATGTATGTGTAGGTATATCTATATCGATGCATCTGTATGAGTGTGTCCATTTGCCAACTTACACATGTATCGATATACATATACGTATGGATATGTGTATATACTATACACACATATATATATATATATATATATGTTCACATTTGTTTCATATATTTCCATTCATGTTTACCATCATATTGATAAGTGTGTATGTGTGACCAGTATATCTATACATATGCATATGCATATGTGTATCGTTAGATCCCATTGACGCGCATGTGCATACATATAAACATACTTCCACCTACATCCCACTTGTCCATATGATCATAATAGCACAAGAAAGATCTCAAAAGCTCAAACAAATAAACATCACCAATGCATGCAAAAGTAAACAAGACTCTCAAATACAAACATACGACTAGGGATGACTTACCTATTACCCACAAACTGACTCAACTCAATCTCTCTAATGTGGTGTGTTTTTATGCTCAAATAGTTACTTTTACCGGTTACCCGACCAAGATATTCTCCTGAGTGATACTTCCCCTCCGCTTGGACGAATGGAACACATACCTGCATCCACTAACACATGCACACAACAGTCAATTGTTTGTAACAATATGCAGTATACATTAACATCTCCAAAGTTAGAATAATGATAATTCAATAACCTTTCATTCACTTATATGCAATATTTCACCATGAATAACATCAATAGAGGTAACATTCAAATGATACAATCATCAAATGAGATAACATTCATATTGATAACAAGGTACAATCATATTTTATTCATCTCGAGAATCCACATTACATCCATATTTACCCTATATGGTAATAGTAAATAGTATCTCTACATTTAGGGTGTAACATACTCCCCCCCTTATGAATCATCGTCCCCAATGACCTGAGGTATTATTCAAAACATGACAACTAACATCACATTATTCAACATTCTCAAAAGCACTAAGAATATGAGGAAATTTTTGCTAAATTTCCACATAGTCCTCCCATGTAGCTGTGTCTTCTGTGTATTGGTCCCACTGGACTTTGCACTGCAAGACCTCTATGTTACGCAAGTGTAGCTTATGTGTTCCTAGCACCTTGACGGGATCTTGAGAGTTACTAATCTGGGTCCCATACCTATAAAGCAATCCAATCAATTACATGATTATCCCCTAGCATATACTTTTTAAGGTAGGACACATGGAAGACATTATGCATTCTGGCAAGAGTTGGTGGAAAAGTGATTTGATAGGCTACTAGATTCACTTCCTCTAGAATCTCAAAAGGTCCAACGTAATGCGGGGATAACTTAGAAGACTTTCCAAATTTAATGGAGCTCTTGTGAGGTTTCACTCTCAACAATACTTTCTCACCCAAGGAAAAATTACGGGGTACTCTCTTAGCGTCAACATAGCTTTTTTGTTGATCGTTAGCTTTAGCTAACCTTTTCTTAACTACCTTAACTTGTTCATCCATTTCTGCCAACATTTCTGGCCCAAGACTTACTCGATCCTCAATTTTATCCCAACTTATAGGATTTCGATACTTTTAGCCATACAAAGCTTCGAAATGAGTCATTTCAATTGCAGAATGATAAGAGTTATTGTAAGAAAATTCAACTAAGGGTAAGTAAACCTCCCAATTGTACTATCGATCCATGCAATACATCCTAAGTAGATCTTCTAATACTTGGTTTACCCTTTTCATTTTCCCATCTGTTTACGGATGATATGCTGAGCTTATATTCAACTAAGTCCCTAGTGCAAAAAAAAGGTTTTCTGAAACCTAGAAGTGACTCATGCATCTCTATCTGAAATTATCTTTTTCAGGAAATCCATGCAAATCTAAACACTTCCTACACAAATTTTCTTGCTATGATAGGTGACCCATCAGTTAAGTTCCCTGGTATAAAATGTGTTGCTTTTGTAAGCTTATCTACTACCACCAATATGGCATTTTGCTTATTCCTTTACATAGGTAGTCCTTGCACAAAGTCCATACTTATGACTTGTCACTTCTTTTCTGGTATATTGTGTGGGTATAACAAGCCATCAGGATGATGATGATCAACTTTCACCCTTTAACACTCAAGAAACCTAGCCACAAAACTAGCGGCATCTCCCTTCATTCTCTTCCAGAAGTATAATGGTTTTACATAATCCATCATTTTTGTCACTCTTGGATGTCCAGAATACAATGCTTCATGTATTTCCTTCCACACTATATTTCTTAATTCCTTTATGTCAGGTACATACATTCTACCCTTATATCTAAGTAGTCCATTAGGTTCAAATTGAAAACCTTCATACCTAGAATCTTGTGGATTATCAGTGAGTGCTTGCTTTACATGCAAGTAATACTCATCCTCCTTACAATTTTGGAGTACTTTCCCCTTGAAATTGGTTTGGATTGTTACTATTGAGGCAATGTGTCATCTTTGACTTAATGCGTCAACAACTCAATTTTATTTTCCCTTAATATAACTAATATTAAAATCATAGTAAACTATTAATTCTAACCATCTTCTTTGTCTTGCATTCAAATTAGGTTGAGTAAAAAGGTACTTTAACCCATTATGGTCAGTTTTCAACTCAAAGGGTTTTCCTAGCAAATAGTGCCTCCACATTTGTAATGCATGAACTACAACTACTAACTCTAAATCATGTGATACATAATTCATCTTATATGGTTTCAGCTTTCTAGATTCATAGGCAATTACTTGCCCATCTTGCATCAACACACCTCCTAACCCTTCTCTACATGCATCCATGATAACCGTAAAGCTACCTTCAGGATCGAGTACTTTTAAGATCGATGTGGTGGTTAATTTCTCTTTGAGTAGGTCAAAAGCCTCTTGAAAATTCTCATTCCATTCAAATCCCTTTCCTTTCTTTTGCAAAGAAGTAATTGGAAAAGAGATCTTAGAAAATTTTGCGACAAACTTCCTATAATATCCTTCCAAACCCATGAAACTTCTTATCTCTGATATGTTCTTAGGTATAGGCCACTCAATTATTTCTTTGATCTTAGTTGGATCTACAGCAAATCCATCTGCCGAAATCACATGACCTAAATAATGTACCTTCTTTTGGAAGAATGTACACTTGTAAATTTTACCATACAACCTATGCTCTCTCAAACATTGTAGGACCATTTCTAAATGCTTGCAGTGTTCTTCCTCATTTCTAGAATAAATCAAAATGTCATCTAGAAAAATGAGTACAAATTTTTCAAGGCAATCCCTAAACACACTATTCATTAGGTTCATGAATGTTGCAGGTGTATTTGTTAAACCAAAAGGTAAAACAATGAACTCATAGTGTCCATATCTAGTTCTAAATGTGGTTTTAAAGTTATCTTCATCCTTAACCCTTAATTGGTTATACCCAGATCTCATATCAATTTTAGAGAATATGGCGGCACCCCTCATTTGATCAAAAAGGTCATCAATGTGTGGCAACGAATACTTGTTCTTAACTGTAGCTTTGTTAAGCATACAATAGTTGATGCACAAACACAATGTACCATCCTTCTTCTTAACAAAGATGACTAGCACTCCCCAAGGTGATACACAGTCTTATCAGTCCTTTCGACAACAATTCATCCAATTGTGTCTTAAGTTTCATAAGTTCAGTGGTTGGCATCATATAGGGTATCTTAGAAATAGGTTTTGACCTTGGAACAATATCTATTGAGAAGTCAAATATTCTTTTCAGAGGCAACCTTGATAAGTCCTCTGGAAACACATCCGAAAATTTCCTTAATATTGGATACTTTTCCATATCTGATTTCCCAGTTTCATCTATTTCTCCATCTTCTAGTTCCTGTAAACTTTGGAACTCTGAATCATCTCTATCCTTCTCAAGTTCTTCAATATTTATAGTGAAGAGTTTACACCCTTTCTTCTTAGCTTTTATAAGTTGTACTGTCGTAATTTGTCAAACCCTAACCTCCCTAGGTATCCCTTGGAATTTAACTTGATTTCCAAAATCATCTAGGAATTCTACAATATTAGCATGAAAGTCTACTATAGCCCTATGTTTCTACAACCAGTTCATTCCTAGGATAAAATCATATGATCCTAGAGGTGCAACATAAAGGTTAACTTCTGTAGTAAAACTAGGTAGTTCTATCCTAGCCTTGAATAGACATTGATCCATATTTTCTCTTGTCTAGTTTACATACTCTACATTCCAAGACATTGCCATGTGTCCCACCTTTCTAGATAATTGTTTAGCTATTCTAGGTGAAATTAAATTCTTAGTTGCACCCATATCAATAAGAATAGAAATAGGTAGGCCAAAAAAAATACCTAACGTTTCGACTGTAGTTACTTGGTACTCTACCTATCGATCATCCACTGCTGCATGTACCTTATGCTGAAACATTTCTTATTGATTGGGTAATGGATTTCCATATGGTCGTGATCCAAAAGTTTTATTGGGACACTCACTTGCAAAGTGATCCCCTCTACATATAAAACATCCTTTAGGCATCCCTCTTTTCCCTATGGTTTCTCCAGACTTGTTGGTACTATCACTAGCCTTATTGGTATTACCCATGCTATAATCATTCTTTTTCCGCTCTCTCCTAACCTCTTTTTCATTATTGTGGAATCGTTTCCCATTTTTCCTTGAACATTTTGCACAGATTCCCCCTTCTTAGGAACTATCTTGTTAGGAACTTCCACATCCTTCTTTTTCTCCCTTCTTTCTTGATGAGTAGAATTAGCCCTAAGCTTTTGCTCCTGCTTAATTGCTTTCTCATATACAAGATCCATTGCAGTTGTACCATGCATAGCCACTTCTCCTCCAATTTGAATATTGAGTCCCATTATAAATTTCCTAATATAGAAGCGCTCATCCTTATGATATATGGGAACATAGCACAAAAGTCAAGTAAACTTCTCTTGTATTCATTGACTATCATGTTACCTTGTATTAACCCTTGGAAATCCGAGAGTTTTTGGTTATAGAAAAGTTGTGGTAACCATCTTTTGTGGAAAATCTCCACAAATTCTCCCCAAGTTAGCTTCCATGATTTGATATTAAGTTCCAACTTCTTGTTCATCAACCAGTTAGAGCCTTCCCCTACTAACTGATATGCACCCCGTGCAGCTTTAGTAACCTCATCATAGTTACGTATTTCAAACTACTTTTCCATTTGAACAACCCACACCTCATCCTCATCACCTCCAGCACTTCCATCAAACTTGGGTGGTATAACCTTCTTCATGTCCCTAGAAAGTTTGGAAGCTACAAGCTTCTTATTCCTTTCCATAGAGGGCGTAGGTGATTTTTCCTTCTCATGATTATGGTTTTTATTATGCCCATGGGAAGAATTTTCTCGATCATGATCATTAACGGGTACTTCCTTTTCTACCCTATCCTTAACTCTTTCTTGTTCAAGGTTAGCTAACCTTGCCAAGATTTTATCAAGCCTAGCCTCTACTCCAGTGGTTCCTTGTCCAACCTCCTGACTTCCACTGAGATTAGATTGTGTCCTCACCATGCTTATGTGGTTGGTTTCTACCTAAATTTTTTATCCACATTAGACTAAATTATGTTATCAATTATCTTATGGAAAACGTAAAACTAAACATTCACATGTACACAAGAATTCCACATAAGATTAAGCACAAGCTTTTTTTGATAAACACATAATTTTGTTATTCATTTCATGAGGATTTCCATATCCTTTTGATTGCATGGAGCAACTATTCAAATAGTTGAGTGGAGAGTATCCTTCGGATTCACTCTTTGACACATAACTTAAAGGAGTATAACCTATAGACTGAGACAATTTTCATTCCCTATCTTTCTGTTCATCTCTCATCTATTCGTATCTATCCCAAAAAGGATAATAACCTTCAGATTTATCATCTGATACATAGTTTCGAGAGGCAATGTCAATATGGTGTTCATTAACAATGTAATCTACATTTTTCATAGACATTTGTTCATGAGACCATTTCTTGTTTGGCGGTGTTCGTGATACATATCCCTCAGACTCTTTACTCGAAGAAAATGTTATTACTTTAGCCAGTGGTAGAACTTTGGGATCCCTAAAGATGAATGTCAGGCTAACACTTTCTTCTGAAGGCATATCCCTGGAAAGTGGTAATGACTCGGACTTTTCTGGTGAGATGGTTGGTAGGTAATTGTACGTAGCCTCCATCTTCATCTTCCTCTTCACATCACTGATCCGAGAACATGTGTGACTAAAGGTTTCATTGTCACTCAACCAGATAGAATTATCATAGGTGGTTCCCTTTATGGTTCTAACGATGGCTTTTGTTTCCTTCTTGGCCTTGAGGTAGCGCTCATTTCTGAGTACTGAAATTTGAATCGTTAATCTGTGACACACCATCCTAACACAAGAATTTCAAAACATTAGATAATGTTGGATGGAAAAATGACGAGCTCATAGGTTACAGTGCTAAACCTAGTAGCTTTGATACCACATGTAATGTACTAACCCTTCTATGAAGTAAATATTTCTAATTTTACACCAAACGAGTAAATAAACAAGTAACATGCCATTGCAAATAATTTATTTTCTTTTATTTGTTAATAATTTCCAATCAAGATGCAAAACATATTACAGCATGAATTCCTTTTCATTTCATAAATACATCAGTGCAAGAATACATGCATTCACAAATATAGCTCAAAGATCTTTAGAACAAATAGTTGTAAGATGGTCCAAGATCCTTCCTTACAAATCTTGGCTCTTTTGTCGCCTGTTGTGGAGGAGAAGCATCACTTAGGTGCTTTTCCGCCAACTATAGACTCTTAATGCAGTCCCTCACACATCTATCATTCGATAGATGGCCCTTCCCTTCGATGAAGAGATTGGTAGAGTAATCGATAACGACAACCAACTAAGCATAGTGATGTGTCCTACATAAATAGAACTTGTAAACCTAGAATCTCTATCTAGCATGTAATACTAGATCACGGTGAACTAACAGTGGATCCAAAGGTCATCACACTACTTTTACCAAAGTGTTACATTTAGTATGTTCTACTGAGGGTCATCTATCACATACACTACTCAAGGCCAATTTGACTTAAGGCTATCTTAAGCTACGCATAGGTATTTCCTTCAATAGATAGTCCATCATCCTAGATAACCTATAACCATATTAATCTACTTGGATTATACCTACTTAACTAGTAAGTACACAAGTTAGGTATTTCCCTTCTATGGATAATCCATCATTCCAAAGAAAACCTATATACTTGGATAATCCTACTTGTAAGTATACATATAATTCTCTCCCATACTATATAACCTCTCGTAGGAGTAAAACATAAGCTTTCCTAGTTAAATCAATAACTTAGCTAAATACACATATGTTTTTTTCATGTTCAATCATACCTAGTATATAATACCTATGATAAACACCCATCTCCTACTATGGAGTACATAAAAACACATTATGAAAATAGCATAATAACTTCACTTTCCTTTTCAAGTAATCTAAAACTCTCTAATGCATATACTGGAAAGACATCTCAACCATGCATGCAAAACACACCATTCAAGTAAAATAACAAAGAAGAAGAGATCCTCATGCCTATTATCACTTTATCCAAACTAATGTCAACAAATCAGCCCTCTCCAATAGCAAATGGAATGATAATCAACTTCTCAAGAATATCTCACTTTCTCTATCTCACTTGTTGGCAGCTTACTTCTCTCAAATATAATCTCTTCTCGACTAAATGATCTCACTCCTATCTCTCTCACAATACTATGCAAAGTATGGCTAGAAATATATAGAAATATGAAATGCAAAAGATGTGTTATCTCTTGAAAGAATGTGTCCCTCATAATGAAATGGTTCAACTATTTATAGAGCAAAAAGGCAGCCACAAATCATATAGTTTAGGCATGTATAAAGACAACAAGCTTCATTCAAAGCAACTCAGCTTAAAGGTGGTGATCAACTAAGCTCACATTTAGCAAAACCTTCTACAGATCGACTAGTTTCTTGACAGCAATCCAAGACTCATTCCAAATGCACATGGAAGAATTCAAATTGTTTCAATGAAAGACATCTACAGGAAATCAAACTTCAAAGGTGGCGCCAACTTCTATTCCTCTTCCTTCACATTTTGTGCCATAAAACTCAATCAATATCCATAACATGACAGCAAGTTTCAAACGTTCCAAATGGTGAGTGAATCGACATTAACCATTTAATACGTGAGACATAGTCAAGCATGGTCTCTATTAATACATCGACCAAGTCAAGGTTTCAACAGCCAGCATTACCAAATGCAAAGCCACGCTATGTATCGTGTGTTATTCTCAATGATAATCAGTTCCTACTAGCAGTCAATAGCTATAAAATCGACTTTCAAAGACAAGGTCAACATTGACCTTCAAACCATTGTCTATAACGACTAGAAGTCAGCCTTAAGAAACAGCTTTAATAAATAAGAGATAGTTGATCTCAATCGACATAAATAATATGTTTAATATATATATTATGATATATAAATATATATGTAATATATATTATATACACATATATAGATATACTTAAATACTTAACACGTATTTATATATATATATGTGTGTGTGTGTGTATATTTATATATTTATATATTTATATACATATAAGAGTACATGCAATAATATATTTAATAAACACATTAAACTAAATGTGTGCATATATATATATATATGTATATTCCTCTATGTACATGCATGTGTAGGTATATATATCGATGCATCTGTATGATCATGCACATTCGCCAACGTACGCATGTATCGATATAAATATACATATGGATACATGTATATACTATACACATATATATATATATGTTCACATTTGTTTCATATATAGCTATTCACGTTTACCATCATATTCATAAGTGTGTACGTGTGGTATATCTATAAATATGCATATATGTGTTGTTAGATCCCATTGGCATGCATGTGCATACATATAAACATAATTTTACCTACATCCCACTTGTCCATATGATTGTAACAGCACAAGAAAGATCTCAAAAGCTCAAACAGATCAACGTCGCCCAATGCATGTAGAAGTAAACAAGACTCTCAGATGTAAACATACGACTAGGGATGACTTACCTATTACCCACAAACTGACTCAACTCAATATTTCTAATGTGGTGTGTGTAAATATGTTGAGATAGTTACTTTTACTGATTACCCGACCAATATCTTCTCCCGAGTGATACTTACCCTCCGCCTGGAGAAATGGAACACATACCTGCATCCACTAACACATGCACACAACAGTCAATTGTTCATAACAATATGCAGTATACATTAACATCTCCAAAGTTAGAATAATGATAATTCAATAACCTTTCATTCACTTATCTGCAGTATTTCACCATGAATAACATCAACAGAGGTAACATTCAAATGAGACAATCATCAAATGAGATAACATTCATATTGATAACAAGGTACAATTATATTTTATTCATCTCGAGAATCCACATTACATCCATGTTTACCCTATACAGTTATAGTAAATAGTATCTCTACATTTGGGGTGTAACATTCAATCTATTGCAAATCAATGGAATTAATTCAAATTTATTGAAAATTATGAGAAATACAGATTGTAATGTCATTCCCCTTATGTTATATAATGTGTTTCATATATATGTAACAATTAGGGCTTTTGTAGTGTCCCTCCAGTTTCGACATATTGTTTAGTTTGATTCTGCTTGATAGATGTTTTAGATTGCTTTGATAGTATGTTGTTTCATTTCTGAGGTGATTCTGGATACTATGTAGTTTTGATTTTGCAGATGATACATTGACATCCTGGTTATTTGGCTATGTTGGTTCAATGATACTATGATAGATTCATTCATGATATGGCTTATTGTTTATGACTATTGCTTATGTTATCATGTTGATATGATTGTATATTATTGATCTTGTTCATTTGTGTCGATGGATAAGACAGTGTAGCATTACTCATTCATGAGTACCCTGCTACGCTGCAATTCTTATTCACGGTGTGTTTTCTAACATGAGTTTATATATATACATGTTTTAACCTTGATTTTTTCCTGCAGACACAGGTACCGGGTAACAGCTCCACCTGCTTTTCAGGTCTGAGTGTACCCTAATTCATTATAAATATGTTGTCAGAGGTATTGATAGGTCCTTTTAAACCATCGTTCATTTTTGAACGAGTATCTCTGTGTTACCCCGTGTAGCCCAGTTTGTCTTGTCGTGTTCAAATATATATTTTTTTGTGTTTGCGAATATAATATTTAAGTTTATTAAATGTTTATAAATGTTTATACCAATGTTTGTAATTTGATTTATTAAATTAAATTAAATACAACGTTGTCATATTTATGTTTAATTTATGATATATATACCTAGTTCTTAGAATAGCATAATGCTATATAACATTCGATATTGTAATTAATTGATATGAGTGACTGGTATTAAATGAAAATCTTCATAAAGTCTTTTGTATCGGCGTGAGTTTAGTATACTATAGTTTAGGCGCAGTAAGCTGTTGTTATCTAGTTGTTCATTATAGATATTTATAACTAACTCGAAGATGAATCGTGGTAATCTAATATTTATGCATGGCTTTAAAGATCTATTTTTCCTGATAACTATTCCTTGCTAATTAGCTGATGTTACGCCTTTCTTTAAGGATCTTGTCCCTTTCTATTTAATTTGTTTTAACCCTGAACTTGTGCATGGTGCGTCTAAGTTTTCTTTTCAGTTATGTGATACTTATTAAAAAAGACAGCGAGTTCTGGAATAGATAGAGGAGAACGCATATATTTTATTCAGGAGTTTATTTTAGAAAGGGATTTTTTGGATAAAAAAATAATTTGATCTCTGATTATGGTGTAAATACTGCTCTTTTAATTGCATGAATGAATATCAAAAAGGGAGATTTTGCAATTTTTAACATTCACGGGAAGAATTTTGACGGTAGCAAGTTTAGCAGTTATTTGCACGGCAAATGTTTCAGAAAAACTATAAATCCATATTTGGTTTGATTTGGATTGTAAGCATAGTTGGGATTGGATGGTTTTGATTCCGTTATCAAATTGCTGGTGTGCTGAGTAAATTTGACGAAAGCTTCAGTTTTGTTCTTAATCGGTTTTCAGCTGTTATCACAGGTTCTTTTCTTGTTTTGTATTATTTGATTCTGAAATTTTCTGAAAACTTTATTCCAAAAAGGATGATTTTATTAGACCTGCAAAAGAGAAGAAGCAATTAGAAAGAGATTCAGATTTAAAGAATAGTAAAATTAAAATAGTGAGAATACATTTTAGTGAAGCAATAAAATTAAGGAGATCGTTTAGAAAAAAAAACTCTGATGTTTAATTTATTAGCTTGTAAAAGCGTTAAAAGACTGTTAGATCAGTGAGTTTGAGTTCCTTTTCTTTCACCGTAGCTCCTTAATATTCTTTTTTTTAATTCTTTGTATTATTCAAAAGTTTCCCCATTTTTTCCAATGGCGCAGCCTAAAGGGTTGAAAGAATTATTCCACTGTATATTTGAAACCCTATGGAGAATTATAAGAAGTGAGCCATTTTCATTATTTTTAGTTCAATGTTTTCCTGAATACCTATGCTAGTCATACTTCTCCTGTGTCCTTGATAAACAAAGATTCATCTGAATTTCAAAACGATTGACAAAATATCTCTCCTAAATATCTTGATTTAGCGCCGCCCCAGCCATGAATTTGGTTTCTCTCTAATTTAAATAATGCTAATACAGATTATTAAAAGGCGTTTTTATTTAAATTTGATACTAAAGATTCTTTTATAATCCAGAAACGCGCTGTAGAACTCTTATTAAGTTAAAGTTTCAGCTATTTTTGAGTTGAAATTCTATCTGACATCGGGTAGAATTCAACACCAACCTTCTCCCTCATTTTCTGAATTGATGCACGACCTTGAATTAAAGATCTGATTTAAAAAACATTTCCTGTAGCTTACAATTTTCTTATTGTACCACGTTTTTCTCTCTTCACCAGCACAGTTAGCTGAGGTATTGATTTGTCTACAGGAATTTGGTAGTCTCCTTGGTATTCTTAATTCATTGTAGTGTTTCTCATTTGTTAAAATCCGCACCGGTTGTGGGTTATGTTTGAAGACTCTCTGTACAAGGAAATATATGCTGTATAAGTTACTCCACCCCTCATCAAATATTCTTTATTCTTTAGACAGTTAATACTCTTCCAAGAATCCGTACTTCTCTCATCCATGTCTTCATGTGCACAGTCGGAAGGAGGAAGTAACATTTGATCTCATTCTTTTTTTTGGTTGATATCTTTTATCTTCAGACTCTATGGTTATCAATTTCATGCGTCCAGATATGTTCTTTCTGAGCCTTAGTTTATATAAATATCCCTGAGTTTATTAATATTGCGCTGTTATATATATATATATCTAGTTCTAGATTAGTATTATGCTATTAGAACATTTGATATCGTAAACAATTGGAGTGATTGTTTAGCATTATATGCAAATTGTAGTAAAAATCATTTATAAAAGTGTGAGTAAAGTATAGTCTAAGCGCAGCAATCTGAAGATCACTTGTTAGTCATAATTGATACTTATAATTAACTTGAGTTAATTTATGTGCATGGTGCATAGTGCCTTGTTTATTCTTGATAAGTAATGATTTTTTAATTAAAACTACTACTTAACTTAAGAGCGATTTACTTTTGCATGTAATAACAGTGGTAGTATTCTTGTTAAGAAGTCATAGATATGTAACTATCAATTGGTTGATATTAATGTAGCATAAGTATAAGTTAAGCGTAATTCTTGAATAAGAAAAGCAACGACAGGAAAGATCATAAGTTTCTGATTTGTAATTAGTTTCCTTCTTACTCTTAAATGATTGATTGATTTATAGATGTAAGGATTTATATTATCCTTTCTCTATAATAATAATATATGTTTTTTCTTTGGAATTATTAGTGATATAACAATATCAATAGATTGTTTAATATGAAATTTTAATTCACAAAGATTGAAAAGTTGAAATTATTGGGTATATGTATATACAATGTTGATGATGTTTATTTATGTTTCTTCAAAGGATTTGGAAGTGAAAAGAAAGTATTTTCAAGTATAGTACACTATATTCATATTGCTCTATTACAATGATTTTCACTAGGGGTTATAGCTTTGCTTATTTTGTTGTTGACTTGAGAAACTTCTTAGAGACTATGGTCTATTTCTGCTAGAAGATGTAAACCTCTGTGGTTTTGAACTTTATGCTTGATAGCTACCCCTAGAATTTTATGTTGAGTCATGTTATAGAAAGAGAGGCTTGCGGTAGGGGCTGAAATCCTAAAGTGATTTTTTGGGTAACCTATTGTAGGTGTGATACAGTGAAAACCTAACTAATGTATTAGGGGTTGGGTAGTTGTAAACACTAATTCAAATAAATGTTTGCCTCGCCTATTTTCTTAATGCTTGTATAGGTTGAGGAAAGGCTGAGAAGGCCTGTAATGGAAAGTCACCATCTTGTCCTCTTGAAAGATGAAATGACTCCACATTAGTTTGCATAGGGGCCGGGAATCGATAGAGGCTACCAGGGTAACTCTTGGAGAGGGCCGGTAGTCTAGGAAGATTCACCAGGGTAACCTATTCTGACAATGTGATGACACTCTTAGTCTATACCACGATGGTGTTCCTTGTGTTCAGTTTTCTATTTTGATGTGATTTGTTACTTGAATTGTATCTGTTTGAATTTGTAATTGTAATGTCGTTATGTGAATCTGTAAACCACATAAATGTAAAGTTATGTCTTCTTTGTTTGTGGACCTGTCAATTATCTCATAGCATGGAGGGAGTGGACCTTCGAGTTTCACGTGGTCGGGAGGAAATCGTGCTCTATCTTCCTTGGATATTCTTGCAGATGATCCTAAGTTTACAAATGGTTCCAGTTACCTCTTGGATCGTGACTGTCAATGCAAAAAATATTCGTGGATATGGACGTCAGTTGTGTTGTAATCACTTTCTACTTTGTAAACTCACCTCTTGTATAAGAGTGTACTCATTGTACCATCTTATTGTTGAATTGAGATTTGTTGAAATCTCTCATTTTGTAATATATTCAGTTGGATATTTGATTATATTAAGTTATGTAAACTAGAACATTTGTGACATTAGTTTTGTACTTGAATTATGATAATGTGTTGAGTTTATTTAATATGTTTTTGTAACACTATCTTGGAAACTTTATAGCAATTGTGTAATTAATTAACTTTAGAAAAAAGGTTTATTCAGTTAACTTTACTCTTTAAACTTTGTTATAACGGTAACCAAGGCGGGGCATTATAGATTGGTATCAGAGCCAAGTTCTTACACTGGGTGCTCTGGATTAATGAGCCCATTAGGTTGCTTAGGAAGTTAGATTGTGTTGATGTGTTTTCTCTATTTTTTTTGTTTGTCTTATAACAAGACTTCTTCTGGTTTCTCTATAGGATCATGCCTAGGCGTCATGTTAGAGGTCGTGGTCATGGCCTTGGAGGTGGTCATGGAGGTAGTTAGTGGGAATCACCTCCCCAAGTTTCTCTTGAGTCATTGAGCATGGTGGTAGCCGTGGACAAGGCTAAAACTGTTGAAGAGAATCTATCTATAGTTTTAGGTGGACAGACGGGGGTCCAGATTGGCAATGCACCTTCCATTGGTGTTGGATGTCAGGGTGGTCAATCTCAAGTTGCGATCTTCTCCAAGGGACTTCAGGTACCTACTAAGGGTGAGAAGCAACAACCCTCACAGTCAGAGCATAAGAGTTATCAGTCCCAACAAAGTGGTATTTGGTTTCAGAAGAAAAGATATTAGAGTTGGCTACGATATACTTGTAATTGTTTCTATCAACCAACACAGAGTTCTCAGTCTGTTGTTAGTGGAGGTAGTATTCCACGGTCTAGTGTACCTCTAGGTGATAGAGGATTTAGGAGTATAGAATGTTTCACTTGTGGTAAACAGGGCCACATTGCTCATCAGTGTCCTCAAAAAGGCACTTTTGGGTTCAGTCAAAGACTGGTGGCTTCTGAGCAGATAGTAAGAGATGTAGGCAGATCACATAGGGTGTTTACCACGGTGGATAGCTTGCCGAATTAGAACTCCAGGATGCGGTCGGAGGAAGTTCACGTGAAGAATTGAGGCATCATTCTTTGAGAACCGTTGCATGTCCTTGAGTTAGGAAGTTGATCCTCGGGGATCGAGGAGCGTTGGCCCGGGTAATAGGTCCGATTAGGATCCCGGTGATCTTTATCTCTTGAGGAGGCATATTTTGGATGTGTTTGTTGTTACTTTACTACGTTTGTTGGCTTCCAGGAGTAAGCCTTATCCTAGGGGGGAGGATGTAGTGTCCCTCCAGTTTCAACATACTGTTTAGTTTGATTCTGCTTGATAGACGTTTTAGATTGCTTTGATATTATGTTGTTTTAGTTTAGAGCTAATTCTGGATACTATGTTGTTCTGATTTTTCAGATGATACATTGACATCCTGGTTATTTGGTTATGTTAGTTTGACGATACTGAGATAGATTTATTCATGATATGGCTTATTTGTTTATGACTATTGCTTATGGTTATCATGTTGTTATGATGGTTTATGATTGATCTTGCTCATTTGTGTCGGTGGAGAAGACAGTGTGGCATTTCTCATTCGTGAGTATCCTGCCACGCTACAATTCTTATTCACGGTGTGTTTTCTAACATGAGTATATTTATATGCATGTTTTAACTTTCATGTTTCCTGCAGACACAGGTACTGGGTAACGGCTCCACCTACTTGTCAAGTCTGAGCATACCCTA
This sequence comes from Sequoia sempervirens, assembly GCA_007258455.2. NCBI lineage: Eukaryota > Viridiplantae > Streptophyta > Pinopsida > Cupressales > Cupressaceae > Sequoia > Sequoia sempervirens. Next base: position 21,634 of record VDFB02371817.1, read on the forward strand.
AATCAATATAATTATGTTGTTGGAGGTATTGACAGGTCCTTTTGAACCATCATTCTTTTTCGAACGACTATCTATGTATTACCCCATGTTGTTGTTAAGTTTATTCTGCCGTGTTTGTTTGTACTATTTTGTGTTTGTGTATTTAATATTTAAGTTTATTAAATGTTTATAAATGTTTATACCAATGTTTGTAATTTGATTTATTAAATTAAATTAAATACAACACTGTCATATTTCTGTTTAATTTATGATATATATACTTAGTTCTTAGAATAGCATAATGCTATATAACATTCGACATTGTAAGTAATTGATATGAGTGACTAGTATTATATGCTAATCTTCATAAAGTCATATGTATCAGCGTGAGTTTAGTATACTATAGTTTAGGCACAGTAATCTGTTGTTATCTAGTTGTTCATTATAGATATTTATAACTAACTCGAGATGAATCATGGTAATCTAATATTTATGCATGGCTTTAAAGATTTTTTCTTCCTGATAACTATTCTTGGCTAATTAGCTAATGTTACGCCTTTCTTTAAGAATCCTGTCCCTTTCTATTTAATCTATTTTAACCCTGAACTTGTGGATGGTGCCTCTTAGTCTTCTTTTCAGTTATGTGATACTTATTAAAAAAAGACAGCGAGTTCTGGAATACATAGAGGAGAACGCATATATTTTATTCAGGAGTTTATTTTAGAAAGTGATTTTTCGATAAAAATAATTTGATCTCTGATTATGGTGTAAATACTGCCCTTTTAACTACATGAATTAATATTGGAAAGGGGGATTTTGCAATTTTTAACATTCATAGGAAGAATTTTAACGATAGCAGGTTTAGCAGATATTTGCACGGCAAATGTTTCAGAAAAACTATAAATCCAGATTTGGTTTGATTTGGATTGTAAGCATACTTCAGGTTGGATGGTTTTGATTCCATTATCAAATTGCTGGTGTCTTTGATAGGTTGATGGAAGCTTTAGTTACTGTTCTTAATTGGTTTCAGCTATTATCCACGGGTTCTTTTCTTGTTTGTATTATATGAATCAGTAATTTTTTGAAAACTTTATTTCAAAAAGAATGCTTTTATTAGACCTGCAAAAGAAAAGAAGCAATTAGAAAGAGTTTCAGATTTAAAGAATAGTAAAATTAAAACGGTGAGAATACATTTTAGAGAAGCAATAAAATTTAAGAAAACCATTTAGAGAAACTCTGATGTTATATTCATTTGCTTGTATAAGCATAGAAACCAGTTAGATCTATGAGTTTGAGTTCCTTTTCTTTCACGTGGCTCCTTAATATTCTTTGGGAATCATTTTCATGTATGAATTCAATATTTTCCTGGCGATACCTATACTAGTCATACTTCTCCTATGTCCCTTGATAACAAAATTCATCTGAATTTCAAAACATTGACAAAATATCTCTAAATATCTTAATTTAGCACCGCCCCAACCACCAATTTGGTTTCTCTAATTTAAATAATACTAATACAGATTATTAAAATGCATTTTTATTTAAATTTGATACTAAAGATTCTTTTATAATCTAGAAATTCCCTGTAGAACTCTTATTACATTAAAGTTTCAGCTATTTTTGAGGTTAAATTCTATTTGACATCTGGTAGAATTCAACACAAACCTTCTCCCTCATTTTTTGAATTGATACGACCTTGAATTAAAGATCTGATTTAAAAACATTTTTCCTGTAGCTTACAATTTTCTAAATGTTAAGCGCCATGTTTTCTCTCTTCACCAACGCAATTAGCTACAAGGTATTGATTTGTCTACAGAATTTGGTAGTCTCCTTGGTATTCTTAATTCATTGTAGTGTTTCTCATCTGTTAAAATCCGCGCCGGCTGTGGGTTATGTTTGAAGACTCCTTGTACAAGGAAATATATGTCGTATAAGTTAATCCACCCCTCATCAAATATTCTTTATTCTTTAGACAGTTAATACTCTTCCAAGAATCCGTACTTCTCTCATCCATGTCTTCATGTGCACAGTCGGAAGGAGGAAGTAACATTTGATCTCATTCTTTTTTTTTGGTTGATATCTTTTATCTTCAGACTCTATGGTTATCAATTTCATGCGTCCAGATATGTTCTTTCTGCACCTTAGTTTATATAAATATCCCTGAGTTTATTAATACTGTGCTGTTATATATATATATATATCTAGTTCTAGATTAGTATTATGCTATTAGAACATTTGATATCGTAAACAATTGGAGTGATTGTTTTATCATTATACGCAAATTGTAGTAAAAATCATTTATAGAAGTGTGAGTAAAGTATAGTCTAAGCGCAGCAATTTGAAGATCACTTGTTAGTCATAATTGATACTTATAATTAACTCGAGTTAATTTATGTGCATGGTGCATGGCGCCTTGTTTATTCTTGTTAAGTAATGATTTTTTAATTAAAACTACTACTTAACTTAAGAGCGATTTACTTTTGCATGTAATAACAGTGGTAGTATTCTTGTTAAGAAGTCATAGATATGTAACTATCAATTGGTTGATATTAATGTAGCATAAGTATAAGTTAAGCGTAATTCTTGAATAAGAAAAGCAGCGACAGGAAAGATCATAAGTTTCTTATTTGTAATTAGTTTCCTTCTTACTCTTAAGTGATTGATTGATTTATAGATGTAAGGATTTATATTATCCTTTCTCTATAATAATAATATATGTTTTTTCTTTGGAATTATTAGTGATATAACAATATCAATAGATTGTTTAATATGAAATTTTAATTCACAAAGATTGAAAAGTTGAAATTATTGGGTATATGTATATACAATGTTGATGATGTTTATTTATGTTTCTTTAAAGGATTTGGAAGTGAAAAGAAAGTATTTTCAAGTATAGTACACTATATTCATATTGCTCTATTACAATGATTTTCACTAGGGGTTATAGCTTTGCTTATTTTGTTGTTGACTTGAGAAACTTCTTAGAGACTATGATTTGTTTCTACTAGAAGATGTAAACTTCTATGGTTTTGAACTTTATGCTTGATAGCTACCCCTAGACTTTTATGTTGAATCATGTTATAGAAAGAGGCTTGCGGTAGGGGCCGAAATCCTGAAGTGATTGTCTAGGTAACCTATCGTAGGTGTGATAATTCAGTGAAAACCTAACTAATGTATTAGGGGTTGGGTAGTTGTAAACACTAATTCATATAAATGTTTGCCTCGCCTACTTTCTTAACGCTCGTATAGGTTGAGGAAAGGCTGAGAAGGCCTAGAATGGCAAGTTGCCATCTTGTCCTCTTGAAAGATGTAACGACTCCACGTTAGTCTGCATAGGGGCCGGGAATCGGTAGAGGCTACCAGGGTAACTCTTGGAGAGGGTCGGTAGTCTAGGAAGGTTCACCAGGGTAACCTATCGTGACGGTGTGATGACACTCTTAGTCTATACCATGATGGTGTTTCTTTGTGTTCAGATTTCTATTTTGATGTGATTTGTTACTTGAATTGTATCTGTTTGAATTTGTAATTGTAATGTCGTGATGTGAATTTTTAAACCACATAAACGTAAAGTTCTATCTTCTTTGTTTGTGGACCTGTCAATTATCTCCTAGCACAGAGGGAGTGGACCTTCGGGTTTCACGTGGTCGGGAGGAAACCGTGCTTTATCTTCCTTGGATATTCTTGCAGACGATCCTATGTTTGCAGATGGTTCCAGTTACCTCTTGGATCGTGACTGTGGATGCAAAACATGTTCGTGGATATGGACATCAGTTGTGTTGTGATCACTTTCTACTTTGTAAACTCACCTCTTGTATAAGAGTGTACTCATTATACCATCTTATAGTTGTATTGAAATTTGTTGAAATCTCTCATTTTGTAATATGTTCAGTTGGATATTTGATTATATTAAGTTATGTAAACTGAAACATTTGTGACATTAGTTTTGTACTTGAATTATGATAATGTGTTGAGTTTATTTAATTTGTTTATGTAACACTATCTTGGAAACTTTATAGCAATTGTGTAATTAATTAACTTTAAAAAAATTTATTTGGTTAACTTTACTCTTTACACTTTGTTATAACGGTAACCAAGGCGGGGCGTTGCAGTTTTTATAATATTTGATACTTTTGACAATGCATTCAATATATTGAAACTCAATTGAATGAATTTAAATTTATTGAAAACTATGAGATACAAATTGTAATGTCATTCCTCCTATGTTGCTACGGATTGTCCTCTCTCACAGCACAAAGTCTCTACTATATATGGTGGAGGATGCTAATGATGACCACTTAACTATTCATGCTCCTAATTTTTCGTCGAATGACTCCTCCCAAGATGATGGTGTGTCTATTTCTTCTAGTGTGGCTCCAATTCCCTCAGACTCTATGGTGGAATCTCCTACCCCTTGCAAATCAACCTAACCTTGGCTTCAAATCCTCCTCATTTTTCTTCCAGTGGTGATAGACTCTTGGTGGGGTAATCCCTGCTAATTCACATTGTCCTATGCATGTGGATGCTCCATCTTCGTGTGTTTATGGGCCCTTTGAGGGGGTTTCTCATCATGCTTCCCCTTGTAATAAACATTTAGATGACAATATTACTTGGACTATTGTTCATAGAACGAGAAAAGGTATTACTTCTTCCTCTTCCCAAACTCATAGTTGTGTTGTGGGTGAAATTTCAACTCCCTCTTGACCTAGGTTTGTCTAAGTGGGACATTGGTGGTCCCTATTCTCTCCTTTTGTCTATTGTCTTGTTTGGCAGTTTGGCTACAGTTGTTCCTCGTTCTCTTGTTTGTATCGTTTCTTTGTTTTTATGACCTGTTTGGGCTTGGTTCATCTAGCCTTTTGGTAGTCTTTGTATCTCAAGACCCTTGTTTCCCACTTATTTTTTTGTACAAGAGTCTAGGCCCTTTAAAAATCCTTGCTTATCATATTTAAGATGCAATTAGATAAATAATCATCCACCAAAATTTTAAGAAGGAATGCTTACCATCCTTAATTGCTTCTTTATGTCAATCATGAACCTTGAAATGAATATATACATCCTTAATATAAAATGGAATTTCTTGTAAAATCTCACAAATGTCAAAGGGATTTTGAAGATGGCTAATAAAGCAAAATGTATTGGAGAATAAATTTGTGGAGATAGAGAGGGCGAACAATAAGCATAGGGTAGTGAAGAAGAAAATTATATGGATATACAAAGAGTCATTTCTAAGTATGAGGTATTCAAAAAAGAAGAAAAATAAATTTGTAAATAATTTGAGGATATTTTAGTTGTAGAAACTTGGTAAGAGAAGGTATAGTGAATACAAGGTCACAAATATGGTAAATATTGGTATTACTTGAAATAATTTTAGTTCATAATTTTCTTTCTAATCTATTTTTTAATGTATCCTCCATATTTTTATATTCTTCATAATATTTATCTAAGTAAATTACTAACTAAAAAATATAAATATTAGGATGAAATGTTGTAATGAATAAAAATAGTAGCCAATAATAGATTATACAAATATGATAATTATGGATTATTGAATTGGAAATATAAATGTCAATACACTTGTATTATGATGTTTTATGAAGACTCAAATGTGTATTTTTTCAATCAAACTCATTGATCCATATTTCATGAGTAGTGGTTAACATGAACCTGTCTCTCATGAATATGAATGGTGCACTAAGCACTCATTGTACATCTAGGTGATGCTCATAGGGGTAAATCATAAAATTATTACATCAAACTGAAGCTCATGGGCTTCCTTACAATCTGGGCTTCATACATACAAAAATCTGCAACATAATGTCTTCTACATTTTGGCATCATTCTGACATCATTTGGGTAGGAAACCACAACTTCTCCAAAATCCGCCCTCTCCAAATGAATATGCATCAATATATAGAGAATGTGTGAGGAGAAAACTGTTATTGGTTTCCAAAAAAACCTTCAATTACCCCCTTGAAATCCGATGCCCAACTTGAGGAGAGATAAAAATATAAAATATAAATTAATGCCTTGCATTCATAACCTTCACATGGGCACATAACTTTTGACCAATGATCTTTTCCAACTATGACACCTTCAATGATTCCTGGCGGCTCTAACGGCTCCAAATATGAACATGCAACAACATGCAAAGCTTGTGGAACAAACATGCAATTACATGAAATTCATACAATTGAACATGCAAGAACATGCACCCCAAGTGATCCCCACCAAGAATGGGATGCCCAAAAGGGGTATTTCCCAATTTTTCCTTAGAAATATTTATAAATGCATAATTCCCACCAAATTACAATTATAATTTTACCACAAGGGAAATTACAAAGTTGCAAATCAAAATATTTATTCTCCTAACCCCTAAGCCCTTATTGAAAATAAACAAAATTGAAATAACAATATTTTTGGTGATGCAAGATTGCTAGTACCCCTAGATGCTCCTACATCAAGTAGTCACCCATCTCATTACTTCTTTGACTCAAACATGCTTAACCTTGAAATTTCCCCCAAGATTAAGCTCACTTAACTTGCTACCTCTTTTGTAAAACTTTATGCAAGTGTTGTGCCTTATGAATCATTCATTCTTAATTGACACATTGTCAATGTTTTGATTTATTATCCAACAATACACATAGGGTAATGGAGAAGGGGAAAAAATGGAGATAACTAGAGCCAATTATAAAGATGTTTAGTGAGATATAATATAGTGAAGACAAAAAGGTCACAAGATTATTAAATATTGGTGTTACTTTAAAAAAAAATAGTTCTTATTTTTATTTCTTATTTTTCAATGGCTTATCCATTTCTCCTTATTAATACCAATAGATACTATTGTAAATAGAATTTATTAACTAGTTATTAGTATTGATAGAATTTATTAACTAGTTATTAGTAGTTGATAGAATTTATTAACTAGTTATTAGTAGTTGCACCTATCAAACAATCACATTTTATGTTAGGTTATTTTATTTATTTTTAAATATACAATTTATGCTTAACTTTTTCTCAAGATTTCAAAACATGTTATTAGTTAAATGGGAGTTATTTTAAGAGTAAACAAGTTTTGAGAATTATCTTTTTTAAATGAATTGGTCTAAAATCAAAATAGATTTAAAATATGTTACTAGTCAAATTAATGTTTTTGATTAAGGGGATAATACAATTTTTGAAGGGGCCCCAAAATTCTTTACACAACAAAATTGTAGCTAAGTTGCAACAAAGCAAAACAAAAGGGACCTCAAGTCCACCAACCACATAACAACAACATAACTTAACAACAGTAGGTAGCTAAACAATGTCTATCATTTTCCTATAAATCATCATCCCCTTGGCCCTCAAATGGGAATTTGAGACCGATTTAGGAAGACCTCTCTTCTTAGAATGATTTTCCAAGATACGTCTTCTTCCATATCAACTGAATGAGGGGATGGGACATCATCCTCCACCACCTCCTCCTCCAAGGAAACCTCTTGCAATAAGGACAAAGGATTGTCCAAGGAAGTTGAATGTTCCACCAACTATTCAACATCACAGGTTCTCCCAAACTCCCCTGAGTGTGAAATGAGACCAAACTATGAAGGAGAAATTTACGCTAGATCTAAAGAAGTCCTATCAGGAAAATTGGTCAAGAACATTAATTAGTTAAAAAATAATAAATTTATTAAAAATAAAAATTTATCAAATGTATGAATTTAATAAGAAGTTAGAATTATACTTGATAAATTTGACAAAGTAAATACCTCTCTATCATTAACTACTGGCTTCAAACCCAAATAAATAAATAAATACATCACCAACTCATCCTTGATCTAATGGGCTAAATGTGAACAACAAATTATTTAAAAATAAT
>VDFB02371820.1:0-13006 GCA_007258455.2 Sequoia sempervirens
GCTTAGAGTTTATTTTCCGAGCTTTTCTATTTAGTCTTTTATGTAATGGCATTTCCAGTTATTGAATACAAAAGAAAGTTGCATGTCTCCTTGTGCTTCCACATTTTTTGTTTATGTATTCCTAGCTGATTGGGAAACAGAGCAACAACTCTGTGTTTTTCTGTTCATTCAATTTTTTTGACAAAATAATTATCTCTTTATTTTTAACTATCAGTCACTTCCCATTTTGCTAGAAACAACAAATTAGAGATCATCTTTTTTGTATAGAATCAACCATTATAAGTTTCTTCCAATAAACAAAAAGCACAATACATTCATGACCAGTATTTTCAACACTCAAACCAGATAGCATCAACTATTGAGGGAGGATGTGGGGAATTTTAAGGCCTTCAACAATTCTATCCAAACATTCTTGCAGATAGTTCAGCCTTGCATTTTTTTCACCTAGTACCTCATGCGGTCAACATGATTTTTTTTATTGGCATCTGCAGTTACTAAATTGTAGTTGACTTGATAAGAGATTCCTACAAAAACCACCAGTGTAGTAGTGGAAAGATAATTAAATATCATATCATTCTTTTCCTATACATAGCCCAGGTAGATCCTTCATCATCCTACTCACACTGTTATACAGTAACTATATCATTGGCATCCAACTCTCTGCCCACTTTCGTAGAGGCTAAAATCGAACATCATATGCATTGTGATTTATTATCCTGTAAAGGGTAGAGTAAAATTCATCCATAAGGTTGTATAAATTATGTTCTTCATTTCCAAATCAGAATGGCCATCCCCTACAAGCTTTACAAACTTCCCTAGTGTGATAGGCGCATGAGATGACTAAACCGTAAGATGACAAAAAAAAAGAGATTATTTCTCCTTAGCTCTGTCTAACCTATTATTTGATGAACTCACAAAGTCCCACAAACATTAATAGCAACTATAGACACTAAAAATTGTCCCTGGGCACAGGCCATGGCTGCTGTAGTCTTATCTTGTTTCTTAATTAAATAAGTAATTTGTTTAATTTTAATTGGCCTATAGAGAATCATTTTGTCCTCTATTAATTAAATTTAACTTTAATTATTTAATTAAATTTATTTTCTTTCTAAAATTAAATAAACTATTATTTAGTTTATTCCTATGACACTTTCAACTATAATTAAATAACCATTTTAAATTATTTAATTATTCTTTAGTGTTTTCTCTCTTTAATTAAATAAATCTTTATTTATTTAGTATAATTCAAAATCTTGAATGTTGAGTTAAATCATTATTTAATTCATAAAAAGATTTATCCATAGCATATTCCTCTATAATTAGATAATCTCCTTATTATCTAATTAGTCATTTATCACTTAAGTCTAGATATAATTAGATCATTTAGTTATCTCATGAGATAATATCTGATTATCTTTAACGAACAAACTTTTTGTGTTAATCAGTCCGTTATCTAGATTAGATGGAAGCAACTTGATTTAGAAATCTTCAATGTTTTTCTATTCAATAGATCAAGGATTACCTACTTACACCACCAGTGTTAATTCCACCTATTGATGGAAGACCTTTGATACTCTACATTTTAGCTACTACATCAACACTAGGAGCCTTACTTGCATAGAATAATAATGAGGGTCATGAAAGGGCAGTGTATTATATCAGCCGCACTTTGGTAGGTTATGAGCTAAATTACAGTACCATAGAACGTGCTTGTCTTGTAGTAGTTTTCGCTACTCAAAAAATTAGGCACTACATGTTAGGCACTGACAATGTTGGTGGTTGCAAGATAGATCTTTGGAAATTATCCTCCTTAGTAGAAACGACATTAATGGGGCCCAGAATGGCTAAATGGGTAATGATACTTTCGATGAATACAATATCCGATGTCTTAGAGAAAATCTATAAAAGGACAAGTTATTAACGACCAAGCCCGATAGACACACTAATTAGGAAGATCATCTCTAGTTTCAAATTTTCACGGTGAGTTCATATTCACTCTTGACATATGAATGACATGGAAGTTATGCTTTGATGGGTTCCACTTCACAAATCATGGTTCAAGGGGCGGCATATTGTTTATCACACCACAGGGGTGACACTATTCCTAAGTCATTAAGAAGATTTTTTTTCCATTACTTGATAATATATTAGAATATGGGGAGGGCTCTTTGTAAAGAGGAAGTTACAAAATGGAAATAAAATGGAAGATTAAGCATCTAAATTTTATGGAGACTCTCCAAGCTGGTAGTCACGACAAATTGTATTATTAGTGAAACCAAGGATGAAGCTCTCCCCATACAAGTGGATTAGAGATAGTTTTAAAAATATTTTGAAACCGTGCAGCATTTTCAATCAAATACCCACATTTGAGCAGGGCCTTGATTCCATGACAACCATTCATTCACTCTTGGACATACCTAGCAACATGCCTAAATTTGAGTTTTTGGTAGAACAAATTTTGGTCCTTGCCTTTGACGTCCAAGATTCAGAGATGGTGTGTGAACTTGTTGGTCCCAATTCCCCATGGTACAAATACATCTATGACTACCTCCATGCCCAGATCCTACCCCTTGACCTCTTGAACAACCAACGTAGGACATTTATCGACAAGTCTTCCAAGTATACCATTATCAGAGATACCCTTTATAGACGTGCCCTAGACAACACCTTGTTGAGATGTCTCGATACTGAAGAAGCACAAACAACCTTGCATGGGGTACATGAAGGTATATGTGGATCCCACTCTAGCAGTCCCACCTTAGCCAAGAATATTATGAGACTGGAATATTATTGGCCTACGATGGAAAAGGACTCATATGTCTTTGTCAAGAAATGTCGACTGCGCCAGATTCATAGAGACTTGATACACACACTAGCACAGGAGCTTTGTCCAATAACGTCACCATGGCCCTTTTCCCAATGGGGACTTGACCTCATTGGTAAGATACATCCTACATCCTCCAACGGTCATAAATTCATCATTACTGCGACTGAATACTTTACCAAGTTGATTGAAGCCATTCCTAGGACCTACATTACCGACATACAAATTTATAAGTTCATCCTTAAATACATCATTTGGAAGTATGGTGTCCCTCAATCCATAATAATGGATAATGGCCACCCATTTAAAAACCAAGAAGTCTGTTTGATGCAATGCAAGAGCAAAACCAATCTCAACTCAACCAAATTTTGACTTGTCCTTTCAATTAGGACTCACCTTCTTTCACAAACTCTTGTTTTAGAACACCAAATTGAGATCGAGAACACAAAACCCCTTGTTGATTCTCAAAAAACCTTAAGAAACATCAAAATACATGACCCAAACCCATTCACCAATTTAAAATCAAGTGTAAGAACTTTCAAAGGTAAACTATCTAAATCAACATTAGGCTATTTAGGCCACATCAACAAAATGACATTAAATCCCCAAGCCCATTTTCCTTTGTGTATGCTTCAAACATGTTAAAAAATATATGAACAAATCAAATAAACCATCTCCCACATTTTTCTCATGCCATCTTATCAAACTCCATTCCTAAACCTTCATTTTCTGATTGCAAGATTGGACTATATAGCTCTGTCCAAACAGGACAGTCAATAAATGGTCACCAAAAAATCATAAATCCACCAAACCAAATAAAGAATTGGATTCAAATACACCTAAGCATATTTTTAAAATAGTATTACTTAAGGACTCAAAACCCATTAAAAAAAACTCTTTAAACATCACTGTATACTCAGTCTTTTTCACTTTTTCTAGACCTAGGGCATCATGAATTTGACCCAAGAATTTATTCCCACACTCTAAAACTTTGGGTAGTTTTATAATAATTATCAAAAAAACTTATCACCAAATTATAGAAGGTTTCCATGGTGGAATTAAGAGAAACATGATTTTTATTATTCTTTGCATACCCTAAATCAGGGTTTTACCCGCTTTTAATAAAATGCTCATATCTTTCACATATCTTGATGATTTTAAATGAAAAAAAAACCAAATTAAATTATAATAATAGGGATTCAATTACCAATGGATGAGGAAATGATATTTTCACAAAATGTCACCGTTGAATGGTCTGAAACTCAGAATTTGCAGGAAAATTAGAAAAATTCTGAATTCTTCATTAATCTCCACACTCCAAAATCACTCCCCAACCTTCCTAAAAGTAAATGAGGTTACATAATGCATTTTTAAATTAATTCCAATGCATACAAATTCCCCTTCAAATACTTGACCTTTCATCTTCCTCCCTTTTACATTTTTTGCATTTTTGCAATATTGCTCAGGAACACAGTTAGCAATTTTTTCAATTTTTACATTTTATGCCCAAAGACTCCTAAATGCTAAACTATGGCCTAAAAAAAACTTATTAGGGCCATATAGACCTCATTACAACATTAGATGATCAATTCTAAATCAAAATCCTAAAGTTTCCTAATGGAGGCACGATCATGCTTAGGTCCACCTACACCACTGTGCTAGGAGTTCCATATCCAACACCACTTTTCCACTCCATATTACCCACAGGGTAATGAACAAGTTGAGGCATATAACAAAACAATCCTAAAAATACTTGAAAATACTATCAATGATGTTGGTCGTGATTGGCATTTGCAGCTTAACCCTGCTGTATGGGATTATCGCACAAGCATCCACACTCCCACCGGTGACACTTTATATTCCTTGGTAAATTTGGTTTTGAGGCCATCTTGCCTATTAAGGTCGAGATTCCTTCCCTATGGGTATCTTTGAAAGGGCATATTGACGATGAAGAGTACCGTCTCTCAATACTACATGGGCTAGAGTTCCTGGATGAACAGAGACAAAAGGCATTAGATCATCTTCAAGCATATCAAAATTGTCTTCATCACAGCTAGCAAAGTCTTGAATCAAATTTTTGACATTGGTGACCTAGTTTTAATGGAAAATCCAAAGAATCAAGCAGAAAGAGAAAAATTAGGAAATTTTGAACCAAACTGGCTAGGACTTTAGATTCTCATAGAAGCCTTTGGATCAAGAGCATACCAACTCTCTACTCCTGAAGGAGAACCAATATTAGAAAAAATTAACAACCTTCATATGAAGAGGTTCTACACATAGCTTCTGAGAACCTTGTCTTAATCGCCAATGCAAGAAAAATAGAAAAAGTAAAAAAAATGCGTTACCCTATAGGTGAAAACCTGGCAAAAAGACGTCTTGGTAGCATCAATTTTTTTGAAAAATCGAGAAAATAGTAAAGAGAAATAAGGCGTCCAATAGTGAAAACCACTTTGGTGGCGCTTTGGATAAGTACCATGGTGAAAACCTATCAAACAGGCGCCATGTGTAGTTGACTCTGCTCCTTTGTCTACCATCATTACAATCTGACTTCCCTATCATTACACCCATAATAAATGGTTGTCCTTTCCATAAATTGGAACAATTGACATCAAACACACTTTGCATCCCCATTCCATCCTATTTATAATAAATTGGTCTTATACCCGACTGGGGGTAGGCACTTGACTTACGTCATTTGGTTCTTATAGTGGTTGTTCTGAGGATGTAAAACCATTGAAATTTAAAGCATAAAAAACTTAAAAGACAAAAAAAATCATAATATCCAAAAATGCAAAAGAAAATAGAGTCAGTCCGATTTACGCGATCGGTCTTTGTCATTGTCAAACTACATTCCTCTGAGAATTTGGCGGACATAGGCAAGGCCATCTTGTCGATGTGCCCACGAGGAATTAAATTCGGTCCTTGTAGCTTTGTCAATATAAAATCTTAGGTCAGTCCTTTGTCTATAAGACAAAGTCATTGGTCGTGTCGAACTACGAGGTCTCTGCCTGTATAACTTAGGAAAGTCCATCAATCGATGAGCCCCCGAGGCAACACTAGGTCAGTCCATTAGGGATCATCACATTCACTATCACACATGTCAGATATCTTCAAGTAAATCAAATCTTTTTCTGTCAGTCTTGTCAGTGAAAGTCTGATCGAGCTACAAGGTCTTTGCGTGTATATCGTAGGAAAGGCCATCAATCGATGAGCCCTTGAGGCTGCACTAGGTCAGTCCTTTAGGGTTCGTTGTGTCAGTCAAAATAAGTTAGACATTGTTGTCAAACACAAACAATTATCAAAACATCAAGACAAGTCACACATCAACAAGAAAAACAAGTCAACAAGGTCATCAAGTCAAATCAAATAAATTTCCAAAGCAATAACAAAAAAAATCAACCTATGTCTTATATAGGATGTGTCCTTCCTGAAAATAGACATGATCATTTAGTCAAACAATCATCATTACCTTATACAGGTCGTCAAGTGATTGAAACCAGACTTGACGTCTTATACAACATGTTTATTTCTGAAATCAGGCTTAATCATTGCCTTATACAGGTGGTCACATGATCAAAACTAAACTCAACCTCTTATACAAAATGTGTCATTTCTGAAACTAGGCTTTATCAAACATCAATTAAACAACAAACATGATCAAATTTTGGCAAATATTTTTACTGGCTGTTGACATTGAGGCTTGTTTTGTCTTATCTTTTCTTTTTGGCTTTGTCTTTAAATCCGGTTACTAGCTTTCTCAAGGATGTCCCATGAAGGATTTAGAGAAGCAAGGATATATCGGGGCTCTTTTTCTTTCACTGCTATTTGTCAATGGTCTTTTGGCTTTTTCTTTGAGTTTGGTTACTTTTCTCGAGGATGTCCTATGAAGGATTTAGAAGTAAGGATGTATCAAGACTCTTTTCTTTTTCATTTGTTGTTTCATCAATTGTCTTTGGTTTGTCTTTTAGGTCAGATTCTTCCTCAAAAGGATGTTCCATGAAGGATTTGAAGGGCGATGATGCCTTATGAATCTTCTTTTATTTGTTTGTTGTCCGCGGTTTGTCTTGACAAAAAGACTAGGGAAAAATTTCCCTTCGTATGAGTTAGGACATTCCTTGTCTGTGACTATCTGTTTTTAGTAGGTGGATGACCTTGCACACCTTGGTCTATCTCATATCATAGTGTTTTTTTTTCCATTTGTATCATTTAACGCCCAATGATGATTTAATGCAAGGCCTATTATGTTTCGAAAAAATATTAAAGATTGCTAACACTAACATCCAGATCTTCCGCGCTAACATTTCTTCTTCCTTGCATTATGACGGAGTCCTATGACACACAAAAAGTAAAAGCATCCTACATATACATTCATGTTAAAAACATTATTTAGAAATTTCCATACATATATACATATTAAATCATATATATATGCTGCAGTTGAAAACAAAAAAAATATAGGCATCCATCGCATCTAGGAACCCATGACATAACATGCATTCACCACCATAAACTGCATAACATATTATCACAATAAATACATTTACATGGCATTGTAAATACATAAATCACATTGCATCTCATAATCATAAATGCATACATGAAATCCATAATACCATAAAGTAAATGCATACATCATCATAGGTTGTATTAACATCAAAAAATAAACATTGGCATCCATAACACATGCATAAATAGAAGACTACATATCATATAGAAGATTGCATAATCATATAAAGAACTGCATATCATATAATCGCCGCCAATTTATATATATATATCTCAAAAAAGTGTCACAATACAATGTCAGAATGTATCTCCCAAAATGGAGCTCGTAAGCTCTATAATCAAAATACAATATCTACAAATATAAATCATGTCCCTAGGCTGAACTCCCACTGCTCCCATGTGGAGAATGAGGAGGTGACTAATGGGGAGGTGTTGATGATCATTGTGTGGAAGGTGGCCTATCATAAGGTCTTGACCTATGAGGTCCTAGGACACCACCAGTGCTCTGGGATCTACTGAGGTATGACTTGCTCCGTGATCTACTGCTAAGCACCTAAGAAGCACTAGGAGCTCGTCTCTCAAGAGGTACCTCCTACTCATACAAATCTCTATAATATCTCTCTATCACCAGCCCTAACCAACTCTCGAGCCATAACTGCAGCTGGTCTAGTGCAAAGAGCTATAAACTCCACAAATCTTTGCTCAGTCTCCTGCCTCTGTGCCACCACCTGATCTATCTCCAAGTAGGCACTATCCCTCTCTAGTTGCATCTCATCTCTCTCCGTCGTTGCAACTCTAACTCGCTCCTCCAACGCCTCTACCCTGGCCTACAAATCGGCCAGCCGCTGATCTATGGGACCCTCCTCCTCCTGCTGTGGCCTCTCCCCCTCATCAATATCCCACTCCTCAACTATCCGGTCTCAGATCTCTCTCTCCTGATCTCCCATCTCCTCCTCGGGGTAATCATCTATACCTGGTATCTTTCCCATAGTAGATAAAGGGCATCCAACTTTTCCTCCTCCCCGATGGACTCCTTTGCAACAACCTCCTCCCCAACTACCTCCTCACTGATGACCTCCTCTCCTCCATCCACCTCCAACATAGCTACGTCCCCTCTCTCCCCCTCATCCTCACAGATGGGTGACAAATCTTTGCCTCGGCCCCTACCACCTCGTTGACCCCGTCGACCACCCCTCCCACCTCCTCTTCCATCATCGCCTCCACCTCTACCTCCTCGACCACCTCCTTTTCCACCACGCTAATCTCGTGGGCCAGTACCTCGATGTTCTATAGGTGCTAGCTAATTAGGATCTGTATATGGCACATACCTATGCTATGCCAACCAGGTATTGTATGCCACTGTCATCCTGACATTCGTAGCTCCACCCCTCCATCCCCACCGTAATGGCTATAGTGCATCTATATCTGCCTCCGCTGTCGCTACAGGAATGAAGGGACCCCATAGAGGAACCTCCCTTGAAGATTGGGAAAAATCAGCTCGGCCTCGTGACACATCTTGAACCTCACCAAATTGTTGGAGAACTATGCCTGGTAGGTGTCTCTCAATGATATGAACTCTATAAACAATCCTCCTGATCAAATATCATGTCTGTCGACAGAAAGGAAAGTGGCGATACTCATCTCACCACTGCGCATAGTCCATGTATGGCCTCCATATAAATTGAACAAGGGTATAAATCACATGTCTCTAGTATCCTGTGTCACCAACATGAGTTTGTGTAATAATCCCAACATATTGAAATATATAGGGAGATCAATAATCAAGCTCATATACGATCAGTGGGCGGAAAACAACAATGTGCTCCCATGCCCATATCATCAATAATGTGGTCCCACAACTCATGGATTGCGCCTCCCCATAAGCTATGTCGTTCAAGTGGAAGTATAACATCACTAGTAGACAGGGGCTCCATGCATATACAACCCGCCTCTCCAACATCCCTACTAACATCTTGCCCCAACCAATAGGAAACCCATGCCCTCGACAGTTTGGTAGTACAATCCCACCAATCAATGTACACAACAAACAATCAATCCGCTCATATCTATCTGCAAGTACATGCCATCTGATCTCATAGTGCTCAATACCAAGGTGTCTGATATCCTCATACACATAGTAGCGGGTGATCTCATATAACCCCTCTACGCATCATACTAAACCCTCTCACCTCTAATAGGAAATCTAAGTATCTTGTACACATCCTCTAATGTAACTGTCGCCTCTCTTGTGGGAAAATGAAAAGATGAAGTCTTTGAGTACCATCTCAGCGGGTACGATAAGCATCCCTCGGTTTGCCTGAATGTTGGGCATAAATGTTACATGGTGTAGTCCAAGATGCCATATCAACTGTTTCTCTACACTGGTCAACTGGTCCCACAACTTGTAAGTGGATGGCCTCGACTCTCAGGTGTATATCAGATCCAAAACAACCTGCAAACACATAATGAATATCTTGTGTCAGAAACATGAAGCTAATTTTTACATCATAAAAGTTCAATTTTTTTTTTGACACACAAATGCGTCATTTGATTATCAAATGTGGTGCACCATGAAAATGCATCATTTAACATTGCAAATGCATTGCATAAACTCAAATGCCTCATTTCACATTGCACATGCGCCACAATCATACTCATGCATCACACAAGGCATCAAAAGTGACCAATCACGCATATGCATCACATAATATCAAATGCGATGCATAATCACAAATGCGACACTGTACCTATCAAATGCGACTCACTACGACATATGCGTTGCAAACCTAAACAAATGTGTTGATCTAAAATTAAAGAAAAAATGAGCTCTGATGTGTTTGCACAAATGCATCGTATTGCGAGCAAATGCATCACATATGAACGCATTTGCAGTGAATGGGAAATGACACATATGCAAAATTAACATTTAAGGTCCTAAAAATGCATGCAAATTGAAAATTCAAAAGTCAGTTTTGGGGTACATACCGGGGGTCCTGTGTCGGTTGACTATCAGAAAGTCCTGACGCGATATCCGCAATGCTCGGTGTACGAAACATGGGACATTTGGCTGAATGGCTCTAGATCAAACTCAATGGTTTTCAAACTTGAAGGGTGAAAATGAATTCATTTTTCACCCAATTCTTATTTATACCTAGGGTTTTTTTTTCAAACCTACTGTATTGGCCGCACTATTTGCACACTTCCAATGATCATTTCACAAACCAAACCTCGCCGAAACTGATTTCTTTCGCCACCATCAAAATTTTGGCTATCCATTTACCTAATCGGGACAATTTCCAAATTTTTCAAAAAATTGTCATTTTTCCCGAGGGGGCATACCCTTACCTATTTCACACTGGGGCATGACTGGGGCATGTTATTTATTATTCTTTGACACAAAGGCCAAAATGGTATTATATCAAAGAGGGGCAAACTGTAGACACTAACAATTGTCCTAGGCCTGCGACCTTTAACTTCTTCATAATTCTTATCTTCATTTTCATAACTAAATAATGTTAATTATTTAATTATTTTCTAAAGTCATTTGTCCTCTATTAATTAAATAACTTAATTATTTAATTAATTCATTCTTACCTTTATTCTTCCTTTTTTTTATTTTTTTTTTATTTTTTTATTTTTATTAGACTGCATGAATCGGGTAGCACAACCCTATAAACTACTTTCGTAAAATTTTTAACGCATTGGGCGTGACACGACATGCCTCCGGTACCATAGGGTTGGGAGACTAGACCTTGTGACCAACCTCCTGCAATAGGAAAGATTTACTGTAACCGAAAGCTAGGGCCCCAACCCTACCTTTATTCTTCCTTGATTAATTAATAAATATTATTTATTTAATTACGTCACTAATTAAATTTATTTTCTTTCTAAAATTAAATAAAATATTATTTAGTTTATTCCTATGACACTTTCAACTATAATTAAATAACCATTTTAAATTATTTAATTATTCTTTAGCCTTTTCTCTCTTTAAACAAATAAATCTTTATTTATTTAATTTAATTCAAAATCTTGAATGTTGAATTAAATCATTATTTAATTCATAAAAAAGATTTATCCATAGCATATTGGACTCTATAATTAGATAATCTCTTTGTTATCTAATTAGTCATTTATCACTTAAGTCTAGATATAATTAGATCATTCAGTTATCTAGTGAGATAATATCTGATTATCTTTAACAAACAAATTTTTTGTGTTAATCGGTCTGTTATCTAGATTAGATCTTATCTTCTACATTGAAACCTCTATTAATTAAATGAATTTAATTATTTAATTGATTTATTCTTATCTTCTATCCATGACAATCTTTATCTTTTACATGCAATCTTTATTCTTTTGGTTTCCACTAAAGATTAAATTATTATTTAATTTAATCCCCACCTTTTATGCTTTATTACTCACACTAATTCAACCCTAACCCTATTGCATGTCACATCTTTTAATCTAAATCATCAATTAATTATCTTTAATCTGAGCATGCCATTTGAAAATTATATTTTCTATAAATTGGCTTTACCTTCATCATTATTACTCCTCCCGAAATCTTATGAGTTTTGGAAGCAAATTTTCTTAAATCTTCGATGTTTTGCTATTAACACTATCATGAGGCTATACTTGCATGCTTAATAAAAATATGAGGGAAAGTATCATACAACGACAAATGGAGAAGTGCAATGAAGGTGATCCATGGAATGCATAAGGGGTTTGGTGAGATCGTTCTTTTGTTTATGCTTTACATTCCATTGTTCTTTATTGTTAGCATAGGTTTAGTTTGAGTTATGCTTGTACTACTAATCTGTGAATTTTCCCTGTGTTACAACAACATAAGAACTACAATTGTTCCTCTTTTCCTTCATCCCATTCAAGTATGAATCATTTTGATTCTTCTTTTTTTTCCACTCCACATTCATCCTTGTCTCTTTTTGTAAAACAAATCTCAGCCTTCTTTTCATGCCACATAGATAGTGAAGGAAGTTGGATGGAAGCTAAATGATCAGGGAAAAGCCTCAATTTTATTTAGATAAAAATAAACCTTTCAATACAAATCAATTTCAACACACAAGAAAAAAAATATAGTCTTTCCCAACACAACATCAACCGGTTATGGAGACAAAACAACAAAGAAAACTCTTTCTCAAATAGATATTGACCATTCAGACTTAATAATAATTGCCCACACAATAAAGAAGATTTATTAGTAAAAACAAAACCAGCTGGAAAAAAAACAACTATTTTGTCTCAACAAAAGTAATCCTTACCACATAATGCAAATTAAAAATAGGAGCAGATAATAGAAATTTTCAACAAGAACTCTACGTTTTATATCAAGAAAGAAAATCCAATTAACATTGCTTCCTCACGATGCACTTTCTCCTTAAAACCAGTATATGGTCCTAGAATTGCGTAGAGAATTTGTCATTAGAGATGCATACACCTATCACCACCTTGAACATAGGATAAGCTTACATTTGAGAGAAGGATAGAAGGGAATCACATCCCATCCATTGCACGTCTTTCAATAAACAAGAGAACCTATGGTGATACATTAGGGGAGAGGGGCAAGTAGTTGTGTAGGGTTTAATTATTTTTATATCACTTGTGCTTATAATATTCAATCTTATCATATATTTAATAGGGGAGAGGGATCCACAG
>VDFB02371821.1:0-60784 GCA_007258455.2 Sequoia sempervirens
CTAAGCATTTAGCAACATATAACAAAGTGAAGCCACTAACTAATCAAACGAATTTTAAAAATAAAAGAACATATTTGAGGATGAAAATATTTCAACAGACAACCCCTAGACCAAGAGTCACCCTTAATGCCATTAAAGTCAAGAATAGTTTCCACATAAGCAATAGAACACATCCTAAGTGATCAAGACATAGGGGAACAAGAAGGTGAATAAAATAACATAGTAACCCTAGGGACAGTTCTTCAACATAGATGTAGGAGATACAAACACTAATTGTGAAGAACAAGAAGACATGAACACCTCAAGGAAGCTACCCATTTTTGGAAAAGACGCCAATGAGGTTGCATAACATATCTTCATTTTGAAATCAATGTGGCAAAGACAAAATATAATTAGGGACAACACTAAATTATTCGATTTCATTGAATTTTTATGTAGTGATGCCCTCAAATGGTATTGTAAGACTTATCCAAACAATGATAAGGAATGGGATACAGTAAAACAAGAGTTTCTAGAAAAATTTGAATCTCCAAAATTATCTACTAAAGGGGTAAGAAAACACATATAACTCACACAAAATGAAGATGAAACCATAACCAAATTTGATAAGAGATTCAAATAAATAACTAGAATATTGGAGGAAACTCTAATTGAAAAACAAAAAATTTAATGGTTCATATCTAGAGTAACACCAAAAATCAAAATGGCCTTAGATGAGAGAAGTTTGAATACATATCCAAAACTAGTTACTTTGTCTCGTATGTAATTGAAAACCAATCTTGGCAGAAAATTGAGAGAAAAATAAAACAAAGAAATAGAGAAATTAAGATTAGAATTCAAAAAAATTAAGACTCCAATAGGAGATTATGGCAAAAAAAGTTACCTTTCCACAATGACCTAATATTTGGTGTCGTTATTATGCCCAAAATAAATAAGTGAAAAGAAAGCAAATGCATTAAGGGTAGACTTAAGGGCACCACTTAAAAATCTTAATTCAATTTAGTGTGGAGTTTGCAATGAGTGGGATGAACACAAAAAAAAAAAAATTCCCATCACAATTATTTCAATTAAGAGAGGATCCAAGTTAGGGAACCATAGTAAGAAAATAGAGTTGTCATATGTAAAAGGCCTAGCGAAAAGACCACTTTACCTACAAGATCATGGCTATAAAGTGCCAAAATGGAAAAAATAGAGGAACATAAATGCTTTGTAGAACCAACATAATTAAGGAACCTATAGAAATAGAGGCCATTTCAAAGAAGAGAGAGGTTGTAGTAGAGGGAGAAGAAGATGAACAAATCCCACATGCTTTAGTTGCAGTAAGCAAGGACACTTCACAACGGAATGTTGGGGAGATAAGAAAAAGAATGTGGATTTTATGGAAGCATTGGGCATGATATATTCAATTGTGATAAATTCCAAACTTATTACAAGAATGTGGCACCACAATCCAAAAGCGATGAGCTTCAAAAATTAATTCCACCTAGAGGAGCAAGACTCCTAAGAAAGATACCAAAGGAACCAAATGAAATAAAGAGGATAATTCCAAAAAAAAATGAATTGACATCAAGACTACTGAAACTAGTAGTTCTGAAGAAGGATACCAAACCCATATAATACCAAATAAAAAACAAAAAAACAAAGCAACAATGGTTACTTGATAGGGAATAAATACCGTAAATGATAGAGAGGTAACCATAGAAGAGGAAATCATTGCAGATGAAGAGGAATTTTATCCAACTGAACAACATGATCAAATACTAGAAGAAATAAAGAAAATTGTTACCAAAGAACAACACCAAGAGGTAGAACAAAATGACTACTTTGAATAGGAGGTAGGAATACTAAAACAAATAATTAAGATGTCTAAACACTCTAATATATTAGAAAATCTCAAACAATTCTATAAATATTGGAACAAAAATAATATAAAACATTGTAGATAAGAACAATAGGACAAACCAATAGACAATGGAAGAAAAGACTTGTCATGATTATTGTTAGCATAAATCATAAGGAAATAAAAAATGCAATGGTGGATTTAGGAGCTGACATAAATATGCTCCCAAAAAAGGGTATGGGAATAAATAGGGAGGTCTAAACTTGAACAAACACCCTACAACATCAGCCTAGTAGATGGTATTGAGATGAAAAATCTTGGGAAATTGGAAACAAGTAGAAGTATTAGAGGAGTAAAATAAATTATTGGCTTTAAGGTAGTTTCCATCAAAGAAACCTTTGATTCATTTAACACATTATTGTGACTAATATAATTTATCAATACAAATGGCATTATGGGTTCAAGGAAGGAATAAATATCATTTGTTGACAAAAACGAAATAGTCCACATTCCCCCAGGGAAAAACCCAAATGAATAATACACAAAGGAAGTAAACACAAAATAATATCATAACTCTGATAATTAAAACATCTACAAGATCTCAAAAATACTATTAAATGAAACTATGGAAGAACCAAATTTAGAAGGGGAGGTCGAAATAGAAAGAAATGATTATAGCAGAAATAGTGAATAATTATTAGATGTGTGGATGCAAGAAGAACCAAAACTTCATTCTCAGAAGATTACTAGATTTTGCAAGGTTTTATGATTAGGAGGACACCAAAGGATGTTTTTCATTCTATCACAAATACATCTAGCATATCACATAAGATTTACAACTTGGAAGATAGTAAAGATGACACATCTATAATATATCACCAGATAAATCACATCTCACACAAAATTTTAGACATTAAAATCCCTAAGTATTCAAGAGTAGGATATCTTCTATCATTTATTACACAAATAGAACAACTCTTTAATAAGGAAGACCTTAAAACATGACATACTACAACATACACTTGTTTGCAACACCACAAGTTGGTGCAACACACACAAGGACTAACTAACCAAATGAGAAATATTTAAATCCTAATAAAAAAAGATACCTACCAAAAGAAGGAGAATATAGGGAGATACCAAAATACAATGGGAATATCTTATTGGAAGATCACTTAAACACTTGTATCACAAGGTGGAAAACAAGGAATGAGTATGTTGCAGATTATAAACTGAACTATTTTATTGGACACTAACACTGACTGCTCAGACTTGGTATATAAACCAAAAATGATGAGGAGAAATTAAAAGTTGGACATAAATTAAGCTAGATTTATACAAACCTTTTCTTTTTATAATAAGGTTAAGCTTATACATACCACACTACTTAAAATGAAAGAAATAATATTCAACCTAGACACAAATAATGAAATAGTTGTACCGCAAACCCTAACACTACCTCCACAAACAAAAGGAATATGGAAATATATTGAATGGTTAGATAAAGAAATAACATTCCCCGGGAAAAGATGTTGACTAACACAACAAGAAGAGGATGGTACATACAATCTAGATATAGAAGTCAACCAAGGAGAAAGGGAATTAGAGTCCCCAACAAAAGCTAAACAAAAATGTTACAATCAACCAATCAAGCTAAGAGAAGAAAATATCACTAAAGAGGGGGATCCTAAACTTACAAAAATAGGAAACTATTGGGATGATAAAGTAGTTGCACAAGTTGTAGAATTCCTATTAGAATTTGAAGATTTATTCCTTAGAACATTCATAGACTTAAAAGGAATAAAAGAAGAAGCATGTAGTAATGAAAAATCAACTAAAACAAGGAACTAAAATAGTATGGAAGAGACCATTCAAACTTAATTCAAACATGAAAAAGAAAATAAAAGCAAAGCTCGATAAAATGCTTGAAGCATGCATAATTAAATTGATAGAAGATGCACAATGGATAATCCCTATGGTTATACAAAATAAGAAGATAGGAAAGGTAAGAATATGTGTTGATTTTAGGGAACTTAATAAACCTTGCATACATGACCTTTCCCCTACACCATTCACTAAACACTAGTACAAAAACAACAATAAACGACTAAAAAAACTACTAAAAACTGCTTATAAATGACTAAACATGGTCGTGTGAACAATAGTAGTTTATTTACAGTTATTTATAACGAGACCAAATTGATGACTAAACCATTTTTAGTCATTTGATTGATCAATTTGGTTGTTAATTTAGTTGTTTGATTGATTGATTTGGTCATTTATTTAGTCATCTGATTGATTGATTTGGTCATTGATTTAGTTGTCTAATTGATCGATTTAGTCGTTAATTTAGTCGTTAATTTGATCGATTTGGTAGTGTGTTTAGTCATTGATTGTTTTAAACTGGTCACTTATTCAATCATTTTTTATTGACTGGTATATTTAGTCATTGATTGTTGTTAGCTGGTCACTTATTTAGTCATTTTTATTCACTATTTTTTCGTCCATTGGTAGTGTATTTAGTCATTAATTTTAATCATCATTTTGATCAATTTGGTAGTTTATTTAATTGTTTTTGTTCATTGATTTCTGTCAACTGGTAGGTATAATGATACATTGTTTATTAATTACATAATCATTATATTTGGTTATATTTATTCACTGATTTCTGTCAGTTGGTAGTATATTTAGTCAATTGGTAGTTTATTTAATTGTTTTTGTTCACTGATTTCTGCCTATAAGTGCTGGAAATGAGACAATGCTTTAATTGAGGTTTAAACATATAAAAACATAGAAAAACATAATCAATCATTCATTTGCACATAATGAAATGAATATTAAGAAGGCAAAATACTGAAATTTTATTGAGAAAACGTGTTCTTACAGTAGATACCAGACAAAAATATGCCTTTTCTTTGAAAAATGTACTATTACAAAGTGTGTTTCTCAGTGTTGTGACTAAGAAAACTGAGTTACAATGCCTTTTTTTTTTCTTATGCAAGATATTACAATTTTGATGACAATTCTATATTACAACTTATTTGCAATTACACATACATGTATGTTGCACTCTCTGCAACTTTTCCTCTTCTTTGCACCTCTTTATCTACTCTATATTTACTTCTTTTTTTGCACCCCTATTCTCTGTCTACTGCTTACACAGAAACATATCCCCTCTTCTATATGCACCAGTTTGAATGAGCGAAACCCAAACAAAAAGAGAAAAACATAATCAAGGGGTTTTACATTACAAGTGCATTAAGATATAACATTCTTTGTTCTACTCACATAATGTACACCCAAATAAGATTCTCTGGTTTTTATTTGGGTTCAACTTATTCAGGCTCAGTACATTCTCTGTCTGCAACTTCACTCTCCACACTGTGCTATTGCTAACCCTTATTTTTCTCTTCTGCACTTACGAATAACACTGTCATTTTTTTCAAATATTTTAGTGGCTACCATGTGAATGTCCCTTCTTTCTCTTTCAGACAAACAACTCCATCTATTTTATCTAGATAAGCAAGGGGTATGTTACTTGTGACTTGTAAAATACTTACATTTGCATCTCCCATTCCTTTCAATTTGACTCCATTTACAATAGATAGTGAGTGAATCCACCCACTGCAACAACACCATCAAACGGATCCAACACCTCAACTTCATCCCCTTCTTGGAGTTTATCAATAAATGTATGCAAAAACAAAAAAAATACACATTATATTGAGATATAAAAAACACATTATATTATTTTTGATAGTTGTATGTAATGTCTTATGTCTTGGAACAAATCAATTTTTGTATGTTCTTTTATAAAACACTCTATTACAACTAAGCTCTAAGCTTCCATATGTAAGTTATATATTCTCCCTTATTTCCATAATCTTTGTATACTAGCTAATTACACTTCACTACTATTCTAACCAGTATCTATCACATAGGTAATGATTACCCTTATTTACATAATAAAACAACCATTACTTACTTGAATAGTACTTACTTGCATGTGGTTTCATAACACTCACCTCAAGTTCAACACGACCACCACTATGAATATCATGTGCATGCTCATCGAGTTCATCATAATCACTATCAACGTCATTGCATACAAGAAGTTGTACAACTTTGTAGAGAGTTCTATTGATAGGGAATTTTTCTTTTTGTCCTGCTTTCATAGAATTGCTCTGCATCATGTGGTTTAATCATCATGCAAAAATTAATATAAGTCAAGTAAAGAATGCAAAAGCTATAAATTTTTATCCAAAAGAACATTTTAAGCATGAAGAATGAAAAAACATTGGGACAGATTAACTTACAACTTAAAGAATGTAAAAGCTATAAATTTTTGTCCAAAAGAAGAATGACAAAATATTGGGATAAATTAACTTAGAACTTAAAGAATGCAAAAGCTATCAATTTTTGTCCAAAAGAAGAATGACAAAACATTGGGACAGATTAACTTACAACTTAAAGAATGCAAAAGCTATAATTTTTTGTCCAAAAGAACATTGTACGTATGAAAAATGACAAAACATTGGGATAGATAACTAATAACTATTATATTAATTACCTCAACTTTAGGAAAACTAAGACGATTGTGCTACACATTCTTGTCCACTTCATCACTATCAATATCGGTAGCTCTATTGAAACTATGAAGGCATTTTTGTTTTCCTATTGCTTTGATAAAATTGCTCTACATGTGGTCTAACCATCGTGCAAAAATAAAATAAAAAAATTCAATAGTCAAGTAAAGAATGCAAGCTATAAATTTGTCCAAAAGAGCATTTTCTGAATCACTCCAACAATAAAGAAAGTGGGTTGGATCCTCCTAAGCTTGGATTTCAATAATCTACATATTAGGAGGAATTTGTATATAGAATTACCAAATAAGAAGAAATGAGATCAATAGAGCCTATTACCTCATCTGAATCCATAGATTTATGCTCATTCCATGCAAAAACTATAGGGTTAACATATTCAACCAACTATGTAACTTGTTGAGTGAGACTGAATAAGTAATTCATTACCTTTTGGTACCCTAGTTCATTTGAGTTGACATGATCTATAGAGGATCCTACTGGGCATTGAACAAATGGCTATGAAATCTCTGTTGACGAACTAGATTTCCACTTCATCCTTCTCTTAGATTTACTAGCATCTAGTTCTGCCATATAATTGACAATATCTTTTGTACCTGCTTCTCTATTACTTTTTCCACCTAAAATACAATGTCAATTTCAACATATAGTCAGTTCAATAAGAAATCAAATTAAATAACACAATGTAAATTGAACCAAAAAGCCACGCTTACTGCAAATTTGTCCTTTTTGGCGTGCAACCCACCTCGGCCAATTGTATATCCATCCCTCACATTATCTCTTGCTCTCTTTCCTTTGTTACCCTTTGCCAAATATTCTTTGGAATGCACACTTTCTCTCAATGCCTCCCACTCTTTGGGAGATAGAGTGGAGTCTAACCTCTCTTTTCCCTCCACGATTGTTTTTCTACAACTGTATCTATAATTGTTCATCAAAATTCTCATCCTTTGCTTGTAATATTTTCTAGAGATTTGTCTGCCAGTAGTCTCAAAAGCATTTTCCATTTCTTGTATAACATTTTCCACAGCTCATGGATCTTTCTCTGCAAAACTTGATTTGAAAATATCTAAATGGGCCCTACATCTTACACCCAACTCAGTGGACCACTGTGCGGCATTTGGCCCAATGGGCTCACCATCTCTCGATACCTCAAGCAAGAATGGCTTCTTGCCTTCTAATTTTCTTTCTTTTGCATTTCTCTATGTAGATCTATACAAATCTTGACTCAATATTTGTCTTTTGACAAAAGCATCCACATCTTCTATTAAATTACCATTACCAGCATTTCTGGCTGATCCACTAGTTCCATCAAAAGTTCTAGATGCAACAGGTGCACTCTGAGGCACAATAGATGAAAGCGTTCTCTCTCATGACTTTCATTAACCAGAACTTCATGCTCCTTGGCCACATCAGGTGTGGCATGAGTAGGTAGATCAGTATCGGTCTCCGTAGATTTCACATTAGGCGCATCCCTTAATGTTGAATAAAGCATCTATAGACCTGTTGTTCCTTTGCCCTAATGTTTTTCAATAATCTCTCTTAGAATTAGTTCTAAGAGATCATCACAATGTTGCATAAGAGCTATATTATGCATCACAATGTTGCACATCACCATGTGCTATATCAGGCTACACATCACCATGTGCTATATTAGGATGCACATCACCATGTGCTATATCAATCTGCACATCACCATGTGCT
Organism: Sequoia sempervirens; assembly: GCA_007258455.2. Lineage (NCBI taxonomy): Eukaryota > Viridiplantae > Streptophyta > Pinopsida > Cupressales > Cupressaceae > Sequoia > Sequoia sempervirens. Next base: position 8,143 of record VDFB02371821.1, read on the forward strand.
ATACTAGGTTGCACATCATCACAACTATTGTTTTCACCAATTGCATTTGTTGAATCACAAAAGCATCAACTTCCATGAGATGGCGGTACTGTATCTTTTCTTTCCTTTTGTTTTTTCTCCACATTTTCTTTGCACTCTTTTTTTTGCCTATAAAAAAAATCATATTATGTCTTATATACATAAAGCTCTTGCCTATAAAATTTCATTAAACACTATTAAACAAATAAAATACTACTTAGTGGATTTACAACTTTCCCGCTTGTCAAACCAAGACTCAATAAGTATTCATTATTCTTGGCCACTTTTTCACTACGTGCACGCTCATATTCTGTCACTAGAATTTCAACATTATGATCACTACCATCTAATTTGTGCCTTACAATCCTTGTCTTCATTTCCTGAAGTCCAAATAAACAATAATGTATAAACCAACAATTCTAATCAATAAAAATTTATTGAGTTCATAAGTTGATGACTGTTGACTTTCCAATCCGCTGATAACTGCAAATGGAAACTTAAAATAGAATTCAGTTTACTAATTAAAATGAATTTGTAGTCAAAAACCAAGAAGATGTTTACAATTACAGGTATCAGACAAATTTTCCTTAAGGATATATTAACAAGAAAAGAACTCATAAAAACATAACACAAGCAGGATGAAGGAAAAACATAGTCTAGTTCATCATGAGGTGTGTTAGAACCTTAAAAAAATTCCTAATTCTATCATCAAAATTAACCTTGAGCTCCACGACCTGAGCCTTGACCCTTATATTCCTTTTTATTTTTGACTGAGCCTCCCCATTGTAAACAAACATATAATTTTTTTAGGTCTAACTGACACTGAAAGACCTATACAAAGCCAAAAATTCATCATATATACTTAAGCAAAAACATGTCTAGCTAAACACATTCCAAATCCCTTAATATTCTGTTACTGCGATCCCTTAGTAGTAATATGAACCCTTGGCGAGCTGGTGGTGTGTAACAGACAACATGAAGATATTTACCGCCATACCGCAGAAGTATTATGATGAGGACACAGTTGGGTGGTATGAGAATTTAAATACATCATAAGCTACCATACTGCGAGAAGGAAAAATGAAGGGTGCGGTATAGTGGGGTAACCCACCATCCCGTAAGGAAGATCATAAAGGCATGCGATAGGGTGGTATGAATTGCTATACCACAGAAGGATGTGATGAACCATGTGGTATGGCAGTAAGCCATATGTGACTGTTAATGTAAACTACAGTACCACAGGTTAAACAAGTCAAGCTTGCGGTATAGAGGTAAGGATCCCGCTACCCCACGGTGAAATGCAAAGAAGCATGCAGTATAGCAGTTTATACCCCTATATCCCTGACAGTTATAGAAAGTGGTGGCGATAAAGCCGTATTAAATGCACGAATCCCATCAACCCTCCAATCTTGTAAAATCAATGGTGCATGTTCAAACTCAAACTATGATTAAAATATTTGGTGTAAGGTTGATATTAATGTTGACATGATTGAGCTTAGAAGCCATCAAACCAAGAATTCAACATTCTCTTTGCACTCATTTGCAAAAATTATCGTGCGGGGAGCTAGGAGTTTGAGGAGGTTAAGCTCTGCAACCATCGTAACCCAAGTAAGTGCACAAAACTCGTTGTGAATTAAGTTTTACAAGTTCAAGATTGTTTGGAATTTTGCATTTCAGAAGTATAGGAGAAGTAAGATAGTTAAACTGTGAATTAAGTTTTACGAGTACAAGATTATTTAGGATTCTACATTTCCAAAGTATAGGAGAAGTAAGATTGTTAAACATCATGCCACCCAAGAAGAAAGAACTTGAAACTAAAAAGGACATCATGTCGCCCAAGAAGAAAGAACCTAAAACTAAAAAAGAAGAATCTAAGGTTAAAAAGAGGTCCTTACAATAGTCTATCCTGGATATACTCCATGAATCAAATGATAGAGGATTTAAGAAATTTATTAAAGATGTGGCTCACGGTTGTAGAGATTCCATTATCCCTATCTCCGGGTGGTAACTATTTTGGTACTTTTATGATAAAAGGGAGGATGAGATTCTGATGTCAAATCCATGGGCATTAGATTTGGCCAAGTTAATTGTCCCAAATGTTTTTATAGATGTAGAGTTCATCAGAGTATTGTCTCAGAGTTATCATCTTGCTACTAGGTTTGTGAGATTTCCAGATGGTTCACCATTAGTTGTGTTGACTAAAGTGGCCATCATTGAATGTTTTCACCTAAAAAAAAATCCCTGACTAAAATTGATTTGCAAAGAAGTGAATAAGAATATACTAGATTGAGGAGGACCTATAGAAGTGATGAACTCAACATTTACATGAAAAGGGGTGTGAACAATAGGGTGATTTGTATATTCCCTTCTGCTCCTAAACTATTTGCTGTCATAGATTTCCAATTATATTTCAAGAAAACCTACTTTTCTCTCTGTCAAGTACTTGGGATAGATGCACAAGAGTGAATTCCAGTTAGTTTAATGATGATGGCTATGAGGGTCCAAAACCCTAAGACAAACATTGAATATGATTTTGCCTCATATCTTGAGAAAGCATTACATGAAGGATTTTTGCAAGTAAGGGAAAATAGAGCCCCCATAACATTTAGGCAATATTCTTTGTTGTGCCACTTGATATTATACCAAAATAAAGATAGATGGAGCAAAAGGATATGTTTGGGTAAGATTGACCAGGAGGTGAATTTGCTACCAGTGCAATGATGGTGTTATATATGGGACAACAAATGTAAGAATTCAAATTATGTGATATTCCATGATGACTTTGTGTACAAAATTATGAGAGTTCTTGGCCACCAACCACCAATACTACATACACTTGTGCTACAACTATTAAGACCTTTGGCTTTAAAACCTGAGCAAGGCCATACTCATAACTTCGGTGATTGGTTTTTTTTACCAGATATCACAATAATCAGGATTTATGGATGCCCATAGGCCCCACATATACTGCCAAAGTTTGTCCCCCTTCAATTAGCCTTTTTAGAGTTCATGTGATAGATTCTATGGATGGAAAAGGATGTCATGCATAAACAAAGGAAGGGTACATTTCTACCTAATTTGACAACATGTGGGGAACTATCAGTTGGATCTGATACACTTGAAGAGTTGCAAAATTATCTAAAAACAAGGTACTCTTTAGAGTCTAGAAAGGAAAGAGATTTTGACCCTAAAGGTCACATGAATTTTGTAAGACACACCATCCTTACCAAGGCTATGGTTACTCACTAGATTGATTATGAAGATGTAATCAAAATTGTTTCACTCCTCAAGAGGTATATGAGAGGAGGAGAAAATGGGAAATTATGAAAAGGCTTGAGGAAGAAAGAAAGAAGAAGCATAGTGATTTCTTGGGGTATTTTGTAGAGGAAGAAAATCATGTCAAGAGGATTGATACAATGATTGATAAGTTTCATGAATTATATGATAAGTTTGTAGCAAAGATGGGAACCTACCAAATTGTTTCCCAGAAGGTCGAGTGGTATTGTAATTACAGAACCAACTCCGGATATTGTTTTAGTATGTCATGCTTCTCCAGGATCACCTCTTGAACAAACACCTTCTAAAAAACAAAAGACACAAGAGATAGAACTACTTGTTTCCTATAAAACAAGTGAGGAGGTTGGAGATACAAAAGAAGCAGTTAATGTGTTAAGACATTTCAAGGATGATGTTGAAGTGGACCAACCTATGCCTGAAACTGAAGACCATAGGCCTGAAGCTAGATCCAATATTCAGGTACAAGGAGAAAGAGAAATGCATGAGGATGAGAGGGTAATTGCAGCTCTGAAGTTCTTGGAAGATGATCAATTTATCAAAACCCCTGAATTTAAAGACTTTTGGATAAAGATGAAAATGAGAGATTTTGAAGTGAGGGTTGAAATAAATAAAATGGGAGCTGAGGAATCTCAGCATGACCAGATAGTAGCCCAAAATTTTAATGAATTAAGGATTGATAATATTGATGTCATCCCACAAGAGGCTAAAGAGATGATTTTAAAAAGTAATATACTTAGTGTCCCTAGTATGGAATTAAAGAAAATGTTTTTACTTGATCAAGTGAGAACACATGAAGATGAAGATGATGTATACAATGATGATGGATAAGCTACCTCATAATTTTATTCAATAAAATATACTTTTTCCCTTCCAAATCCATTTGACATAGTTAAATGAGATCTTATCAAAAACCTCAAATGAATCATATGTATGTTATCTTTTAATTTTTCCTCTTTCTTGTTTTTTATGGGCAACCTATTTGTCTTTATTTTAGAACATTTTATGTGTCCTTCAATGTATTATGCTTTTTCTTTCTATCAGATTATAGATTAAAAGAACCTATAATTGAAAATAGATTAATTCATCTATTTTTATTTTGTAGTCCCAAATAGGTGGATTAAATTATTCTGTTGTTAAACAAATCTTGTACAATGTAATGTCCCTTTTTCAAAATGAAACCAAGTTGAAACTCAAATGCTCATCGTTCATTTCCCATGGGCCTTGGGGATTTTTCTCTTGGAAAATAAGAGTATAATAATAACTCAAGAGGGTCTTAATTATAAAAGGGGCCACTTAAGTGTTGGAACATAGACTAGGAAATAATTATGCTGCAAATGGGGCAGCCATTATGCTAGCTAAAAGGGGTCAATTTGATATTGCAAAGGAAATTTTTACACAGGTACAAGAAGTTGCTATAGGAAACATCTTTGTTCAGATGCTTGATGTGTGGATAAATCTAGCACATGTTTACTTTGCACAAGGACAGTTTGCGGTTGCAGTGAAACTGTTTATGTTGCAAATGGGGCAACCATTGTAAAGTGTTGGCACAAAGACCAGGAAATGTTTATGCTGCAAATGGGGTAGCCATTGTGCTAGCTGAAAAAGGTCAATTCGATATTGCAAAGGAAATTTCTACACAAGTACAAGAAGTTGCAGGAAACATCTTTGTTCAGATGCCTAATGTGTGGGTAAATCTAGCACATGTTTACTTTACACAAGGACGGTTTGCGCTTGTAGTGAAAATGCATCAAAATTGTTTGAGGAAATTCTATTTTGGAATCAACACCCAAATTTTATTATATTTAGCTCAAACACATTATGAAGCAGAAAAATGGAAAGATTGTAAAAGAACATTATTAGGAGTAGTAGCTTACAACTACTATAAGTTTCCAGTCAGAAAGCTATAGATTTTTTGTTTGATGTAATGAGGGCTTTGAATTACCTCTGAATTTGTTGCAGACGATGTCCCCAAATCCGACTTCATTGCAGACTTCAAATACTTTGCAGCTATTGTCACAAAGATTGCACCCATATGCTAAGTTTAAATGCTCAACAATCTCATGAAACATGGAAACATCTTCGAGCCTGAGCCTGTGGTTATGCTCATAGTGAAAATGAATCTCCAGATTATGGGCTAGATCCCTTATGATTTTCTAATGAATAAATGGTAATCTTGAAGTTAAATGGAAGAAAGGCTTTGAAATGAATGCATAAACTAAAAATTAAACTATGGTGATGCACCTAAATGATAATAAAGCTTGCACAATGATTCACAACTATTCTTAGAGAAACTGTTCACACAGTTTATAAATGGTAACTTAATCACAAAAAATGATTCTAAAGAAGGCTAAACAGTTTGGTTTCTTCAAAAGGAAAATAAGTTCTCACAGTTTGAAGATCAAAATAAAAATAAGCACAACTTAAGACTTGTGATGGATGTACAATAATGAACGAGAAAAAACTTAAAGTTTTTGATTGTTTAAAACACAATAGTTTCATCAAAATCATTCATAAAGACACTTTGCATTTTTCTGAAGAGGCAAACTTGATAGATTTTGAATGAAAACAGTAGGAAATTCTACATAAAGACAAAAATCTGTAACCTGCTGATCTATATTAATAACTATAAAATTGAGTTACAAGACCTTCTCCAAAAGGCAAGAACTCTGAAAAAAGACATTCTTTTTCAATATATACAATAGATGGATTCAAAGAGCTAGGAGGTGGCACAATCAGCTAACTGAAAGTGAAAATATCTCCAAATATCTCACCCACGAGCAACATGAAATACCACAAAAAGGGGAGTTAGAACTGATGTAAAATGGGCTCAAACAATTGCAAACTCAGTCTGCATGATGGTTGACCCAAAAAGGCTCCTAAAAAGACTCAAATCTGACTGAAAGTTGAAGCAGAAAGACTCCAAGTATCATCAAGTACTTGTGAACACTTCAGTCTCACTGAAACTCAACTTTGTCTCAATCCAAAGCATGAATCCTGCATGATTCACTCCTCAATGCACAAACATAATCTTCAGTTTCACTTCTCATTTGTTTGACTTTGCATTTTATGACAAATAATAAAGTATTTTATAAATTACTACTTTACCATTTGTTAACAATATGTGTTGATTTCAAAACTACAAAAATTAGGAACGAATAAATGATATTGGAGTGAAATTTTTATAATTTTTTTTAAAGGTTAGAAAGGAGGTATACATGGCACCTAGAAATGGGTATTAGTCTAAAAGAGATAACATAAAATTAAGGAAAAAAATGCCTTAAATTTGGTCTACAATTTCTAGGGTAAAAGAAACCCTAAGTATACTTGCGGGTTCTCTATCATTTTCACTTTGCATTTTTTCCCTTTAGAGACTTCACTTCTCAACCGCCATGGATGGTTTCCTTGAGCTTGATGGAGTCTTCATGAAGTCACTCGGGCCAATCTGGAGCTTTCCATGGATAAAATTTGTTGATTCATATGTTGGGTAAGCTTTTCTTGCACAAGAATCACAAAAGATCTCACTTTTTTCTATATCCTTTGGAGCATTTTTGAAGATAGCATGGTCGCGGCCTCCATGAGATATTCTCTCTACTTTATGAAAGAATAGAATATAAATCTTTCTTTCCTTTATTTTCTATAACAAAAAAATGAAACCATTTTTTTTGCACATATATTTTCCTTCATACAAAGCATTCTAGGCTCTCTATTTTGCTGATACAGAGGCCTTAAAACCCCAGGCCGCAGTTTGTTATTTCATTTTTTTGTTATGGGTCTTCACATTTTGGAGAAAAGATCAGAGGGATTGAATGTGATCCTAGTTCTATTTTTAGATTTGTTTTTTTATTTCATGTTTGAGGCTTCACTTCTCATGCTTCATGTTCGATATTGACTGTATGAATATGCAAAAGATCACGTTAATAATCTCCTTCAGCTGGAAATCCATCCCTTACATTTTTGAGAAAACTGAAAAGAAAACTTCTCTATTTCAAAGCTCAACCCTAGGGTTTCATTTTACTTCTTTCTCATCCCTCCAATATAATAAAGTCATTGTCCTTCATGCGCTCATAAATGCTTTAGAAACCATGTTGATCGGTCTTCTTTATTCATTGATCATCCTTTTCAAGAAAAGATGACTCTCCTAAATCCTAATGTGGACCATTCTCATGGCCTCTTACACTGATACTGCAATGATGCTATCATGTAGAAGGTAACTTCTACTCTCTATGATGACTATGATAGTCATTCTTGGATTTTCCTTGATTTGAGACTCTTCAAATCATGCCCAAGACTAACATACCTTGTTGCCATGTCATTTTGATATGACTTGGATCTCTAATGCTTCATTGATAGTAGGTTGCCCCTTTCCTCTTTCATGGTGGTTTGTCATATTTGTGTACTGTCACAACCTGTAATGGCCTTTTGGTGTTTGATATTTGTACTAGGGTTGTCGCAATGCTACAAACTACCCCTCTTGTAATGCTTGTCAATACCATTGTCCTTCTTGTTCATATAACTCTCCAAAATATATGTATGCTGCTTCACTACAAGCGACTGTACAATTATTGGTATGCTGCCCCTTTGAATGGATTGCCTTTCTTGTGAAAAAATGAGTGGTCTTCATAACAAGCTAATGATAGTACTATCTTCTAGGTATTACATACCTTCATTTTATTGTCATGAAGCCAGGACTTCAGGGTATTTTCAATGCCATAATGATAGTTAAGGTAAATGATTTGAAAATATGTTCTTATCTTGATCATCTGTCACTTTATCATTTATGAATGAACATTGTCTTTTGAAGGTGGAACCACTGTCCTCCATGCGTTTCATCTTTGCATTATCACTTCTTATAGACCTTTTGCAATTTTGAATATATGACACATTGGCAATGTTTTAAGCTGCATATTTTATTCCTGTAGATGACAACTATCCTTTGTACTAGCACAGTGTATGTGTAGATTATCAACTGTTTTGAGTAGTTGACATGATTGCTTTAATCCTTTGAGATAGTTGTTTAAAATGTTCATGAATGCCTCTACCTAAGTAGTGATTCTTCCTAGAATATGATTAGTGCTTGTAATGTTGAAGCATGATTTTGGTAAGAGACAGTTACCTTTGGCATGTTGGGATCAACCCTTGTGGGAGCCCATTTTCCTCCACATGTTGTGATGTAAAGCAAAAATGAAATATAGAATGATAAATGAACTTGTACTTGCACAATGAACAAACAACTTAGATAAAAAAAATGAAGCTTGGTGCTCTTCTTGATGATTTTGACTTTTAGGCTCTCTTGATACATGTGATAATTAATAACCGATTTAATGCATCTTGACTGAAAGCTATATTTATGTTGGTGGGACATATGGTTAGAGTTTATATCCGAAGCTCTAACAAAATTTTCATCATAATGCAGGCACATCCAAAGATCAAGAGCAAGTAGGAGCTGAAGACCAAGAGATCAACACCAAAATCTGCCACAGGCAATGATGGATATACCTTTTTTCCATGTGTTTTCTTTAATTCATATCTTCATATGTATAGCTTTTATTTTTTGCTATATTAAATCAATTATACCTATGGCTTGTGTGGGATATTCAAACATTCTTTCAATCTCAATGTATGAAACAACAATGTTTATGCAATCTTTTAAATACTTTTATTAAAAAATGAATAAAAGACTGTAAATTATGCAATTTGGTGTAATTCCTTTCTATTGTAAAATATTGCATAATAGAAATTGAATTCCATTTGAAAGCATCCTTGTTAATGATTAGGATTAGCAGAAATTTATTGGAGTACCTTTCACCTTAGATGTAACAACTGTTTCAACTCTACCAAATTAAGCTGTAGGTGAAATTTTGGTAACATTTTTAGCAATTTCTGCTAAATGCTTGCCTGCTAAGCATGCCAGACTAGTTGCCTTAAATGATCCATTGGGCATGGAATCAAAATCTACCCTCCTCAAACTCTTGAAACCATTGTAACTCAGCTCTTAGGAACCATACAACAAAAGAACATGATAGAAAACAAACTAACATGGCACTATTTTAGACAGGGCTAGCAAACAGTTCATCTGCACTTATTGGAAAAAACAAATAGAACTAAAATAAAATGTGCTTATAGCACTTGGAGGAATGAAACTATAGCTGACTGAGCTAAAACTAAACTACCCTATCCTAACCAAACAACTATGAAAGTATCAAACATATCCATTTACTATTTGGTTAAAGTAGCTACTCTTTCTCAACAAAGAGCACTAATTTACATGCTTATGAGTAGCTGAAATTAGATGAAGCAAAAAAAGATACTCAATAAAATGCTGCTGTTGTCAATCAGATTGCACCCGAATGCTTGAATGACTAAATTCAACAATCTTTTGAAACATGGGAACTATCTTCAGGTTGTGGGTATTCCTATGGTGAAGATAGACCTCCAGATTCTAGGCTGGTTCCTATATGATTCTTAAATTAATAACTTGGTAAACTTGCTGGAAAAGGGATAGAAGTTATGTAAAAATGCTCGTAAAACTGTAAATCAATGGTGATGCACCTATTTGACAAAGACTTGCAACTATGATTCACAATAAACTTCAAGAAAATTATCCACACAAGTCAATTCGACAGTTTGACCACAAAATGATTCTAAGGAAGGCGTGAATAAACCACCTTTGAAGGAAAATAGAGTTTTCTCAGCAAAGAAGAATAGATTATTTTGCTACACAACCCTAGACCTGTGATTTTCACTATTTGAATGCATGCAAATATAAATGAGACAATAATTTTAAAGGTTCTGATATTAAACATAGTAAAACTTCATCAAATCATTCATAAAAACAACATAATGACAAGGCAAACTTTTGATTTTACTGAAATCGAAGGAATCTCTACAAAATGACACAAATTGAACTTGTAAACCTGCTGCTGTATTAATTTGAATATGAAAGCTGAGTTACAAGATAATTCACTTTGCAGAATGCAAAGTTTGAAAAATAAGAACTAGTGAAAAATGACTAAGTCATATCACTTTATACAAAAAGCCTCTCCAAGGCATGAAGGTGAAACTGAAAGTCAATTTTAGTGTAAACAATGATAACTCCAAATCAAATCCTGAGCAAAAATAAAAATCTCTAAAAGAAGAGCTCAAACTCATGAAAAAATGAGTGAACTCGGGCTCAAACTCGTAGTCACAAGGTGTACAACTGAAAAGTAACTCGAACTGGCTCCAGAATGCATGAAAATAGTACTGAAAGTGAATTGAAGTCAAAAGATATCATCAAAATATCTTCTCATGAGAAAAAGTAAAAAACCTTGAAAAACAGGCCCACAACTGAAGTGAACTGAATCCCATGCACTACAAACTCCAACTCATGTCATGCATGATCAAAATATCTTGTAAACTGATGTGAAACTGAGACATAGTGCCAATAATCTCCATATTTTGCATGAATTCAGTCTTTCAAATGATATCAACCTTCAGTTGGCTTTCACTTACATCTTTTACATGGATTCAAAAAGGCAATCATTTGATTAAATATTAAAAAAAATCATTTAATGATTATTTTAATATTTAATATCTATTAAATCCATCCATATTCAGTATATGTTAAATATTAAAGTAATAGTTAATATTTCCTTTAATATTTAATCACATTGAACCTTAACTCCATGTAAAGGATGAAATAAAAAGAGTAAACCTTCTTTCCAAAATTGGTGATAAATTAAGTCACGGGCAAAGGCATCATTAGGTCGATGACTTATCAAGACCACAATGGTATTATTTGAAATGACTTTTATTTTAAAAGACAAGTCAAAAATCCCTAAAAGCATGATTAGGGATTCAAATCAAAACACTTGAAACCTAACATTTCATTACTTCAAACTTTTCTTTCATCTGCTATGTCACCATGGTGTTGGGGTTTGGAGCTCGACCTGCACATTTCCTGGATGTTTTCTGAGATGATTTTTGATGATTTCCACAGAGAAACACATGGAAAGATTTTCTTGATGCAAATCTAACATTCCTCTTCCGTCTGGAGCATTTTTTTAACCTATACAACCACGGCTTATCATCATTTCTCCTGATATATTTCCATTCCTTTTTCCTCTGTTAATGATTTCTTGTTCTGTGGCCATGATGGATGCCTTGTGAGAGCACTGTTCATGGGATTTGAGGGCATTTTATAAAAAAAAATTGGTAAGTTTTTGCCATTCAAGCATTGTATTTCTTCTTTATTTTCCCTGTATGGTACGACCTTTCCCATTGCTTCTTTATTTTCCTTGGCCACGCATGTCTTTCTATTCTTTTGTATTCTGAAACAATACGTGGAAAGAAGATCTGGGTCTTTCATTTTATGCAAATATGTGAAGTTCTTAGACTTTGTTTTCAAGCTGAGATCTAGAGTCTTTGAAAATAGGTTTCAAATAATCACAATAAGCTACAACTTCATACCTGCATTTTGGGTTTCTTATTTTGAGAACTCACTTTCCTCAGATACAAACAAAAAAACTCAACATAGAAGGGTATTTCTATTTCTGCAGTTTATTGAGCCAACTCTAGCTCATCATGTTCAAAATGAAGAACCTTAATGCTATTAATAATTCAATGGGTGCTTCTTTTCAGCTCTTCTTCAGAAAAGATTTTGTTGTTTTAAGAGAATTTGAGGCTATACTGGGGTCTACTCTTATATATCTTAAATAATGAAGAGCTACAAGGTTGTCCTTCATTTTCTTATTACAAGAACACTATTAAATATGGCAAGGACTACTATAGGATAATATGTAACCTGATGGTTCACAAATGTCTTTCCCTGAGTTGCTAGAGACATTTTGACTGCCATACATATAACTTCCATAACTTCTTTTGTTTGCTTCTGTATTTTTTCATATTGGCCTTCATATCCTAGTATCTCTGAAATGATGAATATCAACAAGACTATTTGAAACTCCAAGTCATTCCCAATGCATTCCTTTGACTGCTTCATGCAAATTGAAACTTTGAATAACATGTCCTCCACGTATGTGTTCAAGTGATAAAATTGAGTATTTATTTTTGATAGAAAATAATGCTTCATTATTTCATTGTTGTGATCTGTTAATTCTAAGATTGATTATCTTGTATCTTTCCAAGATCCTTAACCTCTCCAGATGAATCGGTGATTGTCCTTAATCATTCAAAACTACTCATGACTGTATTTGGCGAAGTCTATCTTAACCTTTATTGCTCTTTCAAATATTGAAAAGGACATAACTACTGTCCTGTCACTGGCATCATTGTTCTCAGTTGCAAACTGTAGCTTTTACTTGCTCTATAAAGACTCCCTTTTTCCATATTTACCATATAGAAAGTTTGTTATCATTTCTGAATATTAATGGTTGTAATTCCAACATGGCAATAAAAATAAATGTTAAATTATCATTTTCTTCCCATTGATAGCATGCTTGTAGCAGCTTGATGTTTGATGCTCTCTTTGATAGGCATAAAGCATGGTTCCTTTTTGTTATTTTAATTTTTCTAGCAAAAGCAATTGGGAATGGCAAATAGTAATGGCAGCCATACCCCTTGATATATTGGTGATGTCTCTTGATGTTTTTATGTAACCATGCTCTTATTATAGTCATGTAGACTATCCTTCATGATGTCACTGTCCCTCCTGAGTCTCTTGATGAACTATGTATGTGCTTTGAAGTTTATAAGAAACAATTTAATTGCTTGAGTGCTATGTTTTCCCTTCTTATATATTGAGATTGCTGCTTGATTGTACTCATTCAAAAGCATTACTTACTGCTCACTGTGATTCCATGTATTGTTGTTCCTTTTGAATTATGAGCAAAAGGATGATTTGCTCAATCTATTTTTGTCATAATGAATCAAAGGCTGCAATTGTGAATTCCTCTTATTACAACAATCCTTTCTTGATGACTGTAATTGAATATCTGATAACTCTCAAATAATGATGTGAATGAGAGGTGTCCTTTCGATATGCCGGTCTCAACCCTTATGGGAGCCCATTTTGCTCCACATATCTGATGAAATAGATCACGAACATAATGAACCTTTTCCTGCACATTTAAACAAACAAGTTAGCAAAAATAATTGAAGCTGAAAGCTTCCATTGAATTATTTTCCTTGTGAACAATGAAATCATCTGATGGATGCCTGATCGAATGTGCGTTATATTTCTGTTGGTAGTGTAGGCATATGATAGGATATGATTTGTCATTGTTTAGAGACCGTCTCTAATACCACTTTTCATAATACTTGTAGATGCTTTTGGAGCCTGGAGATGGATCAATTCGAAAGCACAACACAACTGAAGACTTTAACGTGAAGATGATTTGTCATTCCAGGCAATGGCGAATCACCTTCTATCTTATGCTCATGCTATTTTCAGTTGTATAGTTTACATTCTTTTCTTGTATCCATCATTTGATTATGAAAATCAAATTAGTTACTCCCGTGGCTTGTGCGGGACTTCAGTCTTTCCAATATGAATAAAAAACAACATTCTTTTATGCAAATCTATGAGTTCTTCTATTACAAACATTTGCATAATCAAAATTTTAAATTCAATAATACTTTTAGCAAAAAAAAAAATTGTACCTTCTTTGATGGATGCAATTCAGCTCTACCTATTTTGAGTTGTAGCTAAAAATAGGTAACAGTTGCAATGCTTCATAAAGAATGTAGACAAACTCACTCATCCTTTGAATATGACCAATCATGTTGTTGGTTTGGAGTGAATGGATAAGTTGGATCTGTTGTTCTTTTACTGAATCTTCATCAAGTATGCTTGGAATCTCAGTCCTAGAAAGATGTCTGATCGAGCATCCTTTTGAGATGATAAACTAATAATTATTTTTGATGGCTTCTCCTTTGTCAATTATTTTTTCAACCACAACCTCTTTGATCACTTGATTATGTTGATCACAAACCTTTGCCTTGAAAGATGCTAAGTTATCAACAATGTTAGAGCAAAAAATTTCAATCATAGTTGAGAATAAATCCTCTTCATGAACAATTTCATCATACAATGTATGCTCTAACTTATCCTCATGATGGATTTCAAAGCTCATATCTTCAAAATCTATAATTTTTTGCTTTTCTCGCTCTACTTGAACAACCTTTTCTTGTGAATCAACCTCTTGACCTTTCAAAACATGACTGTCTTCATTTGTTTCTTCCTGAATCTGCACTTTGCCTAATTGATTCCCTTCATCCTACTACTCAAAACTAGGCATTGATAGTTCAATCAGGCATTGTTCATCTTCACGTACAAATCCTAGAAGTTCCTCAAATAAATTAACAAAATTATGGACTTGAACATCCTTTTCTACCTCAACAACCTGTTGTTCCTAATTTCTTTCTTCAAAAGATGGAAGTCTAGAGTCTAAACTTGAAACAAATTCCTCAAACTCATGCTTCTATTTTCTTAGCCTTTTGTTCATGATTTTCAAGAACATTAAATGAAGTTGAGCTGCCTTTTTGTTGATCTCTGAAGACTTCATCTTTTCCTTTAAAAGGTGTTGATTGGAAGTAATATGCAGGTTGTTCATTGGTTGTTACAATATGATCTTCTTGAAAGATTTTCCTATTACTGTTTATAGGAGGATGAACTATTTTTCCTTTCAACTCTTCAATGAAAAAGGAATCTTCTTTCTTTGCATCATCTATAATAGTCTCTAAAAAGAAACCATTAATGTTTTCAACGGTTGGATCTTCTTCACTAAGGAGCTGATATCCCTATTGGATTACTAAAAATAAGTCCTCAAACTATTGTTCCTTATGTTCCTCATCCATGATGGAATACAAATCCTCCTCTACAAATTGGGGAAGCTCATCAAATAAGTTTATATTGTACTCTTCCATAGGTTGCAAGGCATTTTCCTCTAAATTTTTTTTCTGAATTAAGGATGCAACCTTCATCCTTGGAACAATTAAAAGAAGATTCATCTTTGTCAAAAGGAAACAAATGTTGATCCCAAGAGGCAAACAAATCTTCCCTCTCAGTCCCATCACCAATTTGTTTGAAAGCTTGTTGTTCTAGCTGCTCATCAAATAGATCTCTGTCATCCTCTCTATTTTATAAGGTATGTTTAGCTAGTAAGGAATTTTGAAAAGATGGAAAAGTTGGCATAGGAATAGGCTTGGGTGTAATTTGATCCACAATTGGAAGAGAGGGCTACCTAAAACTAGATATAGAGAAATTTGATTGAGCTATTTGCTTAAAGCTAAGAATAGATAGATGTGATTTAGCTTATATATCTTGAAGGTGAGCAAGAAACTCCCTTTTTTGTTCTTATTTTTCCAAAAAATTCATAGAAAGACACTCTTCTTCATGTATTTTCTATATTTCTACCTCACACTGATAATTGTATGCCTGATCATCCAACTCTTGTTGCTGCAAGTAGCATTCATCTTCTTTTTCAATAGCCTCCATCTGCCTTTTGTAGTCTAAGGCTATGTCTTTAATCTCTTGGATGCTACTAATCTCCATATTTTCAACATTTTGGGGCTTGATTAGGCGGGTAAACCAATAGTTTTGGGGAAGGAAACACCTCTTGAAACTAATTTTGAGCATAGTATTGTTGAGCATAATGTTGAGAATAACCATATGATGAATAATCCATGATCCAATATAATTTATAGAAATCAAATAGCTTTTTCCAAAACTTTGAAAGGTACTAGAATGAAAGATACCAATAAAATACACCAACCTTTCAATTGCAAACATGTGAACTATTGAAACTAGTTGTTGTTGATATTTGAGCCACTCTTTCATATGGTTCTCATTGCAGTAATTTATTCAAAACCAAGACTGGAGTTGTTAGGTATAAAATCACAACCTCCTTGAGGTCAAAAATACTGCTGCATATACCAGAACAACAACAAAATTTTGTACTTCTTCACTGAAATGAGTTTCAGTGTCCCACCGAGCATGCCAAAAATTGTTGTCACGAAGATTACAC
Source organism: Sequoia sempervirens (assembly GCA_007258455.2). Lineage (NCBI taxonomy): Eukaryota > Viridiplantae > Streptophyta > Pinopsida > Cupressales > Cupressaceae > Sequoia > Sequoia sempervirens. The sequence goes on from VDFB02371821.1 coordinate 24,423, forward strand.
CCAGATGCTAAGTTTAAACGCTCAACAATCTTGTGAAACATGGAAAAATCTTTGAGCCTATGGGTATGCTCATAGTGAAGATGAATCTCCAGATCATGGGCTGGCTCCATTATGATTTTCTAATGAATAACTGGCAATCTTTAAGGTAAAGGGAAGAAAGGATTTGAAATGATTGCATAAACTGAAAATTAAAGGTGATGCACCTAAATGATAATAAAGCTTGTATAATGATTCACAACTATTCTCAGAGAAACTGTTCACACAGTTCAGAAATGGTAACTTAATCACAAAAAATGATTCTAAAGAAGGCTAAACAGTTTGATTTCTTCAAAAGGAAAATAAGTTCTCACAACTTGAAGATCAAAATGAAAATAAGCACAACTTAAGACCTGTGACGGATGCACAATAATGAATGAGAAAAAACTTAAAGGTTTTGATTGTTTAAAACACAATAGTTTCATCAAAATCATTCATAAAGACACTTTGCATTTTTTTGAAGAGGCAAACTCGATAGAAGAAATGTTACCAAAATTTCACCTACAACTCAATTTGGTAGAGCTGAAACAATTATTACATCTAAGGTGAAAGGTACTCCAATAAGTTTCTGCTAATCCTAATCATTAACAAGGATGCTTTCAAATGGAATTTAATTTCTATTATGCAATATTTTACAACAGAAAGAAATTACACCAAATTGCATAATTTACAATCTTTTATTCATTTTGTAATAAACATATTTACAAGATTGCATAAACATTGTTGTTTCATACATTGAGATCAAAAGAATGTTTGAATATCCCACACAAGCCGTGGGTATAACTGATTTAATACAACAAAAAATGAAAGCTATACATTTGTAGATATGAATTAAAGAAAACACATGGAAAGAAGGTATATCCATCATTTCCTGTGGTAGATTTTGGTGTTGATCTCTTGGTCTTTAGCTCCTACTTGCTCCTGATCTTTGGATGTGCCTGCATTATGATGAAAATTCTATTAGAGCTCTGGATATAAACTTTGACCATATGTCCCACCAACAGAAATATAGCTTTCAGTCAAGATGCATTAAATTGGTTATTAATTAGCACATGTATCAAGAGAGCCTGAAAGTCAAAATCATTAGGAAGAGCACCAAGCTTCATTGTTTTATCTAACTTGTTTGTTCACTGTGCAGGTACAGGTTCATATATCATTCCATATTTCATTTTTTCTTTACATCACAACATGTGGAGGAAAATGGGCTCCCACAAGGGCTGACCACATCATGCTGAAGGTAACTGTCTCTTACCAAAATCATGCTTCAACATTACAAGCACTAATCATATTCTAGGAAGAATCACTACTTAGGTAGAGGCATTCATGAACATTTTAAAGAGCTATCTCAAAGGATTAAAGCAATGATGTCAAGTACTCAAAACAGTTGGCAATCTACACATACATTGTGCTAGTACAAAGGATAGTTGTCATCTATAGGAATAAAATATGTAGCTTAAGACATTGCCAATGTGTCATATATTCAAAATTACAAAAGGTCTATAAGAAGTGATAGTGCAAAGATGAAACACATGGAGGACAGTGGTTCGACCTTCATAAGACAATGTTCATTCACAAATGATAAAGTGACAACTGATCAAGATAAGAACATATTTTCAAATCATTTACCTTGACTGTCATTATGGCATTGAAAATACCCTGAAGTCATGGATTCATGACAATAAAATGAAGGTATGTAATACCTAGAAGATAGTATTGTCATTAGCTTGTTATGAAGACCACTCATTTTTGCACAAGAAAGGAAATCCATTCAAAGGGGCAACATACCAAGAATTGTACAGTCACCTATAGTGAAGCATCATATATAGATTTTGGAGAGTTCTATGAACAAGAAGGAAAATGGTATTGACATGCATTACAAGAGGGGAAGTCTGTAGCATTGTGACAACCCTAGTACAAAGATTAAACACCAAAAGGCCATTACAGGTTGTGACAATCCACAAATATGACAGACCACCATGAAAGAGGAAAGGGGAAACCTACTGTCAATGAAGCATTAGAGAGTCAAGTCATATCAAAATGACATGGAAGCAAGGTATGTTAGTATCGAGCATGATTTGAAGAGTCTCAAGTCAAGGAAAAGCCATGAATGACTATCATAGTCATCATAGAGAGTGGAAATTACCTTCTACATGATAGCATCATTGCAGTATCAGTGTAAGAGGCCATGAGAATGGTCCACATTAGGATTGAGGAGAGTCATCTATTCTTGAAAAGGATGATCAATGAATAAAGAAGACTAGTCAACATGGTTTCTAAAGCATATATGAGCACATGAAGGACAATGGCTTCATAATATTGGAGGGTTAAGAAAGAAGTAAAATGAAACCCTAGGGATGAGCTTTAAAATAGAGAAGTTTTCTTTTCAATTTTCTCAAAAATGTAAGGGACGGATTTCCAACTGAAGGAGATTATTAACATGATCTTTTGCATATTCACACAGTCAATATCAAACATGAAGCATGAGAAGTGAAGCCTCAAACATGAAATAGAAAAAGAAATCTAAAAATAGAGCTAGGATCACATTGAAACCCTCTGATCTTTTCTCCAAAATGTGAAGACCCATAGCAAAAAATGAAATAACAAACCATGGCCTGAGGTTTTAAGGCCTCTGTATCAGAAAAATAGAGAGCCTAGAATGCTCTATCTGAAGGAAAATATATGTGCAAAATAAATGGTTTCATTTTTCTGTTATAGGAAATAAAGCAGAGAAAGATTTATATTCTATTCTTTTAGAAAGTAGAGAGAATATCTCATGGAGGCCATGGCCATGCTATCTTCAAAAATGCTCCAAAGGATACAAAAAAAAGTGAGATCTTTTGTGATTCTTCTGCAAGAAAAGCCTACCTAACATATGAATCAACAAAGTTTATCCATGGAAAGCTCTAGATTGGCCCGAGTGACTTCATGAAGACTCCATCAAGCTCAGGAAAACCATCCATGGTGGTTAAGAAGTGAAGTCTCTAAAGGGAAAAAATGCAAAGTGAAAATGATAGAGAAATCGCAAGTATACTTAGGGTTTCTTTTACGCTAGAAAGTGCTGACCAAATTTAAGGAATTTTTGCCTTAATTTTATGTTATCTCTTTCAGACTAATACCCATTGCTAGGTGCCATGTATACCTCCTTTCTAACCTTTAAAAAAATTATAACTAATATCATTTATTCCTTCCTAATTTTTGTATAGTTTTGAAATCAACACATATTGTAAACAAATGGTAAAGTACTAATTTATAAACTACTTTATTATTTGTCATAAAATGCAAAATTAGAAGGTGGAGTTAACAAAAGTATTATTGAGGTTCTCAATTCATGCAAAGTCAAAAAAAGGAGAAGTGAAACTGAAGATTATGTTCGTGCATTGAGGAGTGAATCATGGAGGATTCATGCTTTGGATCGAGACAAAGCCGAGTTTTAGTGAAATTGAAGTGTTCACAAGTACTTGATGATACTTGGAGTCTTTCTGCTTTGACTTTCAGTCAGATTTGAGCCTTTTTAGGAGCCTTTTTGGGTTGACCATCATGCAGATTGAGTTTTCAACTGTTTGATCCCAGTTTACATTAGTTCTAACTCCCCTTTTTGTGGGATTTCATCTTGCTCATGGGTGAGATATTTGGAGATATTTTCACTTTCAGTTAGCTGCTTGTGCCACCTCCTATCTCTTTGAATCCATCTATTGTATATATTGAAAAAGACAGTCATTTTTCAGAGTTCTTTCCTTTTGGAGAAGGTCTTGTAACTCGGTTTTATAATTATTAATATAGATCAGTAGGTTATAGGTTACAAATTTTTGTCTTTATGAAAAATTTTCCTACTATTTTCGTTCAAAATGTATCAAGTTTGCCTCTTCAGAAAAATGCAAAGTGTCTTTATGAATGATTTTGATGAAACTATTGTGTTTTAAACAATCAAAACCTTTAAGTTTTATCTTGTTCATTATTGTACACCCATCATAGGTCTTAAGTTGTGCTTATTTTCATTTTGATCTTCAAACTGTGAGAACTTATTTTCCTTTTGAAGAAACCAAACTGTTTAGCCTTCTTTAGAATAATTTTTTGTGATTAAATTACCATTTCTAAACTGTGTGAATAGTTTCTTTGAGAATAGTTGTGAATCATTATGCAAGCTTTATTATCATTTAGGTGCATCACCATAGTTTAATTTTTAGTTTATACATTCATTTGAAAGCCTATCTTCCCTTTACCTTCAAGATTACCAATTATTCATTAGAAAATCATAAGGGAGCCGACCCATAATCTAGAGATTCATCTTCACTATGAGAATACCCACAAGCTCAAATATGTTTCCATATTTCACGAGATTGTTGAGCATTTAAACTTAGCATCTAGGTGCAATCTCCATGACAACAACAACAAACACTGAAGTCTTTGCTTGCCTTTTCAGAATTCTCCAGGTCCTCTCCAAATAATCTTTATCGTCCATGCAAGTGTTGTAACTCAAAATGCCTTGTGTAGTTCACGTGCCCAACTGTTGTAAGTCAAAACCACATGCCTCAGTTCCAGGCTAACTAGCTACAATGAACAAATGAAACGAGTTCTGCAATAAACGTGAATTCATGAATCGCACCAATACATCGTGCCAATAATTGAACAAAATGTTTTTTAAATTTTTTGTCTAATTTGTATTTAGTGACTAGCTATTTAGTCATTTTTATTTCTGTGACTAAATATTTTTTTAGTCAACAACCAAATTAGTCATTTATTTACTCATTTATATTTGAGTTGCAAAAAATTAGTAGAATTTAGTCATTTTTAGTTGTTGTGACTAAAAATTTTAGTCACCTAGTCATTTATTTTCCCAATTCTACTAGTGAAAGAAATATTAGAATCAATAATTAGAAGATAGATCTACTCATTCATTGATGGATTTTTTGGCTACCACCAAGTGTAAATAAGGGAAGAAGATCAACCAAAAACCACATTTGTGATAGAGTGGGGTTCTTATATGTATACAGTAATGCCATTCGATCTAAAAATTGCACCTACGATATTTAGCAAGATAATGATAAATGTATTTAAAGATTGTATACATGATTTCTTGGAAGTATACTTGGATGATTGGATAGAATATGGACTGGTAAAATACCATGTACAAGTACTAATAATGATGTTAAATAGATGTCGGAGTATGTAGATAGCATTAAATTTAAAGAAATGCATGTTTGTAGTAGCTTATAGGACACTACTAAGGAACATTATTTAGAAAGAAAGGATGATGGTAGACTCCATGAGGGTTACCCTTATTTTGACACTACCACCTCCTACGATAGCTCAAAAAGTTAAAACCTTCTAAGGATACACCAGTTACCATCTGGCATTTATAAAATGCTATGTTAGGATAGCTGCACCATTGGAGGAACTGTTAAAAAATAAAATTGATAGAAATATTGAATGAAATGAAGAATGTCAAATTGCATTTGGCACACTAAAACACAAAATTGTAGAGGCCCCTATCTTAATTTTCCCAAACTAGAGTATACCATTTCATGTACATGTGGATGCATCCAAAATTGTAATAGGAGATATACTAGCTCAACCTCAATGGAATAAGGATTGCCCCATAAAATTTATAGGATGGAAATTATCCAAAGCAAAGAGAAACTATACTAATATTGAATGTGAGGCACTAGCTATTGTCTATGCACTCTGAAAATTCAAACACTATCTACTATAAACACCCTTTACTTTATTTATAGATCACGAGCCTTTAAAGTACCTACTAAACGAATCTATTATATAAGGCCGGATATGTAGATTGTAGGAGTTTATGGTAAACTCCTCAACACCCCAAGATCACTTGTAAGACAAAATATCTTCCACAAGAGACAAATGGTAGAAATATCATGCTATGATTATGGATGCAATATTTTCAGAATAAACTTGATTGTTACAATGTACATATGAAGCCTTGCTTATATAGGCAAGGTGTCATTATCTACCAACATTAAATGAGTGTGTCATAATTAAATGACATGACTCAACATTAAATGACCTAGGACACAAGCATTAAATAAAATCCAACTAGGTAAGATAAGTGACAGCTAATGCTTAACTAGAAAGATTCGTTCCTAGGACCTAAGTGGACTTAACATGTAAATAGGACCTAGATAGGTAAAATTCCTATTTACACCAACACCCCCCCTTAAGTACAACTTAGGGAGTACTTATGCAAATGACACAAATATGGGTCTTGGGTACAAGGCCATGTTAGGTACCCATGTACATATGCAAATGCAATCTCTCACAATCAGAGAAAAGGAGAAAACCTAATGGGAAAAAACTCCTCCCCATAAGAGAGATGAAAATAATGCTCTCCATGAAAAATGAGAGGACAAAACCCCATTCAAGGAAAAGACCCCTATAAGAGAGATGAAGAAGAGACCATTTAGCCCCTCCTTAATGAAATAACTTGTTGTAAAGAAACACTAGAAGCACATTGGTGGAGTAACAATAGAATCCTTAATTAGGCAAGAAAAGAAAAGATAATTTTGATGCTAGAAACCATACAAGAGTCACTCAAGGAATCAAGTCAGAATAATGATAAAGCAACAATAGACTCGATGCCAAGGAACACTCTCGATATGGTGCAACTTTGGAATTTGAATGAAGCAACAGGATATAGAACATCATTTTAATACTAAAATTAAGTGAAAAGATCAAAATTGCACCCTCCCAACGGTCAAAATATCCATGTAATCTCTAAGACGCTCATCGGGGAAAAAATGAAATAATGATATATACTTGGGGTAGATATAGAAAAGTGCATGGATGGAAATGTAGAGCTCCTCAATACCTTTCCAACATCACAAGAATCATGAAGATTGAAGATCGTGGTAAAAATTTGAGCTTGGGAGCCAAAAATGAAGATCCGACTTCAACCAATAATAAATGCCACAAAATAGAAAAATGTTGAAAAATAATCTGTACCACTACAAAATTGGTGAATTGAGCATTTCGATAATATCTTGTTTGAAATTTTTTTTCTCCTAGATTGCAAGTTATGATCGTTTGGAAAAATGGCTTATTTGGCCCACAAGGAACAAAATTTAAGCCCTCGGGGGCTAAAAATTATGGGTGCTTAGTTGCTCATATGACTAATGCTACAAGTAAAGGTTTAAAAAAAAGTTTGAATGTCACCCAGTGGTGGTGGCACTGCTGGGGAAAGTAGTGGGGGGAAATGGGCTATAGGCCACAACACCCTAAAACATTGAGCCCTTCCCACTAAGGTGGAATCGAGAGTCATGACCTAGGGCTCACCAAACACATGGCAGATAAAATATTTTAAAAACTAAACTTTATTAATTTAACTTGTTATATATTATTACATGTCGATAATAAATGTTCCTTCGTACCATGATGACTTCTAACAAGATGATGATTTGACCTAAGGTCATACTAGGTGTTGCAGACCATAGAAAATTACACCAATATGTACGATAATGATGCAAAATTATATGCCTTGATGCCACAAAATATTATTCCAGACCTGCGACTGTGACCCAACTGTATGACCAAGTATGGATATATACAATTGTATGGTAGCTAAATTTTTTCGCTTGAGGCCCCATTGAAAAAATATCAAATTTTAACAAATTGCTAGTCAATCCTTAGGTTCTTGGTCCTTTCAGACACAATGGCAGGCTTTTTTTTCACCCAAAGTGCTCCAAAAAATTGGATACCCCCCCACGAATTTGATAAATGAAACCATTCTTCAAACCCTTGTAGATCAGTCAAAACATAACAAAATTTGATGAAATGTGGTGCAGGGGCACCAAGTCCATTTTTTTTAAATATGGTCAAATAAGGTCTTAAGTTGGTTTTAGGTGTTTTGAGTTTAGATGTCATCAAATAAGGTCATAATAGACCATCTTCTAATGTATTGAGTCTGTGTTGGGTCGGGTGAGTTAATGTTGTCAAAATTTGTAATTCTTGCAAAAGTTGTCATAAGCAAAATTGCAAAAATGCAAGAAGTGGAAGTTGAAGGGTCAAGTAGTTCAAAATTTAGTTGTATTCATTGGTTTTTGGCTGGAAAAAATTCAAATATTCTTGGAAACCTCAAGTGAGGGGTTGGAGAGTTGGATGTGAAGTTTAAACAATAAGAATTCCCTGTTTTCATTGAAATTTTTGTGTGTTCTCATCCGAATCTGCTGCTATAGGATATAGTATGGTTCCGTACTAATTTTTTTGGTTCTAAACTACATTGAATATTTTGGAGACATGAACTAGGAATTTTTTGGATTTTGTGTGTTTTGATTTCATAAAGAAACAAAGTTTTTATTGTCATTTTACTGTAGGCGGTCTATAAACTTAGAATTTGAGGTTTTGAGACTGTAAAATGGAAAATTAAGCCATTCCACCCAGTGAAGAATGTGATTACTTAGTTGAATGGAATGATTAGATTTAGGTTTTTATTTTTGTGTGTTTTGCAGGGGCAGGGAAGGCAGGTTGTTGCATTTGGAATGATGCCCTAGTAGTTTTCATTCAAGTTTTGTGCCAAAAATGGTGGCTAAGAATAGGAGTTTGATGAAAGGGTATTGGTAAAGGATGGGAGTTGGTTTTTTCAGCATTTTCAGACCCATAGTAATGTGTTTGAGGCATTTGCAAAGTGGTTTGAGGTTGAGAGTGTTGAGTTTCAATAAATCTTATTGAAACTAGTCTAAATAAGGGTTTTGTGGTTAGATGACTTTGTGGGAATTCCTCTTGAGAAAATTTATTGTTTTTGACTATTTGTAACCTGTTAGTGATCCTACAATAGATATTTGTGGTTGGAAGAGGTTTTGGTTAGGTGTTTCTTTGAAAAAGAGGGCTAATTGTGGCCATTTCCAACATAGCAGTCCTTTTTAGGGGTTGATGTTCCAAAACAAGGGTATTCCCAAATCTAATATGTTAAAGTAGAGGAAAATGGGTATCTGGAATGCTATTTGAGAAGTGGGTTTGAGGTTGGTTTTGGAAGATATGGTTAGAAAACACTGTTTGGAGTACTACAAGGAAATGTGAGTGATTGGTGAGCAGGACTCCAAATTGGGATTTTTGTGATTGAAAGGATTGTTCAAACCAGTCTGAATTGTGATTAAAAAACAAACTCCTCCCTGCTTTGCATCAAAATGAAATCCAAACCCAACATGCTCTGACACCGTAGATTTAACGATAAGGTTCTCAATACCCCAACTTATACCTAACAAAAAATTCATGTGAAGATTGTTCCCTTAGATCTAGGAAGAAAGTCTCTAGCACTAAAGCTCTGATACCATGTAGGAGTTTATGATGAACTCCTCAACACCCTAGGATCACGTGCAAGATAAAATAACTTCCACAAGAGAGATGGAAAAAATATCATGTTATGATTATGGATGTAAGATTGTCATAATGAACTTGATTGTTACAATATACATATGAAGCCTTGCTTATATAGGAAAGGTGTGATTATGTATCAATATTAAATGAGTGTGTCATAATTAAATGACATGACTCAACATTAAATGACCTAGGACACAAGCATTAAATAAAATCCAACTAGATAAGATAAATGAAAACTAATGCTTAACTTGAAATATTCCTTCCTAGGACCAAGTGGACTTAACATGTAAATAGGACCTAGACAGGTAAAACACCTATTTACACCAACTCATTACTTTTATTTTAGGAATTTAATTTCAAATAATGGTGAAACCAAGAAAGAATAATTAAGGACCATATTACTTATCCAGAATACAAACAGGGGAAGAACCAAAGAACCATCTAGAAGATCTCCTTGTTGCACACTTTTTTTGAATAAATATAATACTAAAAGAGTTACATAACATTGATATACTTTTGTCAACAAGACAATTTCCTACAAAAAATTCACCACATGATAAAGAATCTCTAGTGTGAAAGTCCTTGCCTTACACACTAATAAAAGGATAATTACACCACATGGGATGGGATTAAATCATCAGAAGGTTTGTTTATGAACATGAAATAGAATCCATTTTAAGAGAAGCACATGAAGGCATAGCCAGAGGACACAATTGTAGTGATACAATAGCTAAAAGAGTCAAACTAGCTGAACTTTGGTGGTCAACCCTTCACAAAGATGTGAAGGATTATACAAAAAATTGTGACATATGTCAAAGAGTGTGGAATCCTAACACAAGAGATGAAATGCCCATAAAAATAGTGCTAGCACAAATTCCATTTAAAAAATGGGCAATAGAATTCATAGGACCCATTGATCCTCCCGCTAAATACTCTAGAGCTGGATTTATAATAATATGGTGGAATATCTAAAAAAGTGGGTAGAAGCAAAACCCACTAAGGATTATACCACAAATACTACCACAAGGTTTTTATATGAGAATATTATCACTAGATATGGCTTCTCATTAAGTATTGTTAGTGATCAAGGAAAACACTTTTTGAATAAAGTAATTATGGAGTTATTAAAGAATTTTATGATTACACACTGTAGATGTCAAATTCTGCATTTGCTCAAAAACAAACAAACATGAGTACTGTTAGTTAAATCAAGCAAATCAAATATAGCATCCCTATGAAATAATTGATCATGTTATCTATGCAAAACAAAGTAAGTTGTCAAAATAAGCTAAGTGAAAGCATAAGAAAACAAGAGTCAAATTCTATCCCATAGTGGATTGGTGCTTCTATGGAAAGAAGTCCTTTCCCAATCCTTTGCTAAGCTCCATGATATTGATGATATGAAATGCTATGAAGATATCATATGGATTCAAATGACAATGATATGGAGAAAGATCTAAAGATTGTGGAGGATTGATACAATAGAGAAGCTCTCTATTTATAGAATAGAATGATAGAAGAAAGCCAAACGTGGAGGATGTGGGACTAAAGATCCACCAATAGGAAGGAGCCACTTCTCAACTTGTGATAAGTTGAGGAATGAGCACATTTTGGTCAATGTGCCAAAGAGGGGGAGATTCAAATTTGAATTTGAGAGTTAAATGTTGAGTTTGACCTTTGCAAGAGACATGTAAGAGCCATGTAAGAGCTCATAAATTCTTTGTTGGATGTACATGTCAACTTGTTTTTGAATTCAAATTTGAGGGAATATTCCTCAAAGATGCCTGGTTGAAAGAAAGTGATGATTTAATAAATCAATAAATTGATTTATTTGTGCAAGTGGGAAAAGCTAGAGGATGTGATGGGTGATTAGATTAGGTTAATCAGGATTAGATTAACTTAGGATGATGATTAGGGGCTTTGACCCATTTGACCTAGATTTAGGGATTTATCAAAAGGGGGATGAAAGGTGATTTCAGACTTGATTAAATAAATATTTTATTTATTTAATCAAAGAGGATGTTGTTAGGCTTAAATTAAATAAAGTTAATTTATTCAATTTAAATGGATGACCTTAGGAGATCAATTATTTAAACTTGGTTTATTTAATTGACGAGCGGATATGATTATGCATGATGCCAATTTCACGTGTCTACACACACAATAAGAGCTCACCTTATCATACCCAAGCAAATGGAACAAGTGAATGTCCCAACAAGATAATTGGGATAACACTCACTAATATGTGTGATAAAAATAGGTTAGACAAGGATGTAAAAGTATCTACGGTACTCGGGGCGATCACACATCCTATGCAAGAACTAACAAATTTACACCATTCCAATTAGTACATGGAACTAATATGATAATTTCTATGAATTTCATAGTTCCTAACCTATGCACCGTACTAACATTGTGGTCAGTTAATGATGAATCTCTAGCACAAAGAATATATGATTTAGAGAAATTAGATGAAAAATAACTCATAGCCTTATACAATCAACAATTTGAGTGTAAAATACAAAAATCATAGCATGATAGGAATATTTGGAACATAAAATTTAAAATAGGAGATTTAGTCCTATTATATGACAACAAATTTAAAAATCAAGGGAAGATCAAAGCAAGGTGGCTAGGTCATTATATAGATGAAATTGTAGAATCAGGAGTAATAAGACTAAGAAGTCTAGACAAAAATCACATCACATGGTATGTCAATGGTGCAATACTTGAGAAATACCACCAACTAGAAGGGTGAAGGCCATAAATATAGAAAATACATATATTATGTATTATAAATCAATATTTAATAAAAATTAATTCGTTAGCGGTCAAAAGTTACAAGTGGCTAGAAAATCCCATAAAACTCAATGGGAAAGAGAAATTAATGACCACCAACTCATCCCTAAACCTATTTATACATCACTAAACTTGTTCTATTCTCACTTTTGCACTCAAAATATCTAATGAAAAAATGCCAATTGAGCTCTATTATCCCTATGAGCAAACACAATGGGAAAAATGGAAACTCCAAACCTCGTAAATGTCACAGAGAAGCTAAGGCCAAAATATAAGAAATACCTGTTACCTAATTTTCACCCACAGGCTCAATCAGGCAGGATAAATCATGTGACAAAGGTTCGAGAAGGCCAAATGAAACATTCGCACAAGGGAAAAAGTCATGAATCTGATGCTAGGTCACAGGGAACTTAGTTGGGAAGCCTGCCTTGTTCAATTTCGGCATGAAAATCCTCTAAGGAGAGAGTCGCCAAGACCTTCAGAATGTCTCGCCGAATGCAGGAGGTCTCTCTGACATATTTGACATCCGTGTAGTTTCCAGCCATCCGGGTAATGTCTTGCCGACATGGTGTGGTCTCAGTGACGGAAGCGGGTATCGGTATGACTAATGGACCTCGCTATAAAGTCTTCCCGACTTACTAGTGTCTCGCAGAAAGAAATGTAGAGCTCGGTAGCATGGAGTGCGTTCGGGGTGACATTAATAAACTCTTGCCGATAGAAGATGAGGAAAGCTCACCGAGGTAGTTTTTCTTTCGGCATGAGGTCTTGCTGAGAGTATGATGTCTTGCCGACAATTAGGTGGGTTCACCATGACGTTTTGCTTTCATCTGAAGGTCTTTCTGACTCGTGGTCTCGGCCAAAGAAAGTAGTTTCGCCATGATGTCTTGGCGAAGGCATTATGTCTCACCGATAGAATGGTGGGTCTCGGGGTAGCGTTTTGCTTTCGGTAAGATCTCTCACCGACACTCGGGAGTCTTGCGGACAGATGAAGAAGCCTCGGCAGGAGATGATGGTTTTGGCGAAGGATGGAGGAATCACTGTGATGTTTCGGCGATTCAGAGGTGGTCTCGCCGAAAGATAAAGGGGGCCTCGATATGTGTTTTGCCTTCGGCAGGAGTCTCACCGACAACAAAAAGACCTCGCCGAGAAATTTTGACATCAACATAAGGTCTTGCCAATATAAAGATGTCTCCTCGACAGAAAAAAGAGCTTGCCGAAGAAAGTCTGGCCTTCGGCATAAGGTCTCAGTGATGCGGAGGGTCTTGCCGATACAGAATGAGCTCGGGGAGAAAGCAAAAAGGGTCGCTAAGAAGTCTCGGCGACCTGGGGATGTCCTGCCGACTAGTGAACAACTCGGCGAAAAGGAGGACCTCGGTGTGAGGTCTGGGCGAAGAAAGGAAGTCTCGCCAACATAAAGGAGCTCGCCGAAGAGTAAGCGGATTCAGTGTGATGTCATACCGAGGAGACAAAGTCTGGCCGAAATGAAATGTCTCTCGGTGAGATGTCTCACCGATCGCCATTGGTCTTACCGAAGGGATTATGCCCTCGGTGTAGTATTTTTGAATTTGCCAAGGGTCTCGTCGATCAGGGGAAGTCTCAGCGAAGTAAAGGCGATATCTACATGACTTTTAGGCTCGCTAAGAACTCTCATCGATAGTTCCATGTTATGCCGATGGTTGCAGGAGGATTTAATCGCATCGGGGAGACACGATTAGTGTCTCACCCACATGCGATTCTATAGGAGGAGCTTTTGACCGCCCAAAGAATCTATGTGGAGTATGCTCAACCAATCAGAGAAAGCTACGAGTGAATCGTTGGCAGCTGAACTAGATGAAGAAGATCACCAGGATGAAAAGAAACGTGTATCTGTTATGAGCTCAAGAGCATTCAAAGCACTCGACAGAGAGGTTCAAAGGTGGACACGAGGATCATAAATGAATGTGGTAGCTACGAAAGATCTAAAGGCTTCTCCGGGAATGTTTCTTCACCGACATAGGCAACAAGGACACGGGGATGCAACATTAATTTCATCAAAAAGATCTGAGGGAAATTTATCTCGAAGGGAGATATTTTTGTAAGCCCTAAGGGGCCGACACTCTTTTGTATATAGGGAATTTTTTTCCTTTTTGTAGACAGTTGGGACTTGGTACTTTTCTGCTTCTGTAACTTGTAGAGTTCTTTACAGAAGAAAGGCTATGTTTTGTAGGTCATGAAAGAGATGTATACCAGTGTTCACCATTGAAATCAATGAGTATAAGTACTTTACTTTTCCAATCTCTCTATTAAATTGTGTGCATTCGTATAATTGATGAAACTACTTGTGAAACTGTATGATTCCTTGTGGTTATGTCTTATTTCAGCACCTTTCTGTAGAGCAATATGTATTTTTGCAGGTTGTGAGATGTGTTATAGTGCAGTATTCTCTAGTTGTGAAGTTGTTTCTTCCTTCTAGGGGTGTAGCCATATGAACCTTTTCATGAAATGTTTATGCAGAAAACGTATGTGATTGACTTGTGTAAGACAATAGTTTTGTCATTAACTGAAATTGTGTGTCTAAACTATGTTATATGTCTCCCGAACAAATTTGGTGTATCACCATAGGAGTAATTTCTAATTTATGTATTCTTTCTCCCTTTACCTCACAAATATTAGTAGTTTAGGTGATAGCACAAAGGAAGACGACCTTCTCCAGAGGTTCATTTCAGTTTCAGGTGACCCACAACCTTGAAATGATCCCATGTTTCTCTAGAAAGCTCAGTTTTTCATAACTTTGCTTAGGGTGCATTTCTAGGTGACAACAGTTTCTGGCACACCCGGTGGGACTCAAATTAGATTGAACTGTTGGTTTAGTATGCAACCAGTGAGTCCCAAACTTTATAGAAGTCATTTGGAATTCTTGGCGACTCCATAAAGAGGAAGAACTCCAGAAATCAACGCCTTCTACATTTTATGAGAAGAGTTCAAACAAGGAGCAGCTCAGGTCCTTTCGAATATTTGCAGTTGTCACCACCAAGAAGACAAGGCAGAGCAATAGAAAGGCGAGGAACAACAATTATATATTCTAGAAGAACTCAATCCACTCCTCCATCTGTGGGATCACACATTGCTGTCCTGTCTTTGGTTTCATCTAGAGTACTAGTAAACCCACCTTAGCCACCTCCAATGGTCGCTCCAAGGAATCAACCCTTTGTTGCTTTTAATGCAAGGAGCCCCTTGAATTTGGCATAACACAATGACATTCTAATGGCAGCCTTGAAGAGTTTGCCAACTTTCATAGGGGAAGACCAAACTACCCCGATTGAACACATGCGAGATGTGGCTTCGTTATGCGGAGTCCATCACATAACCCAAGAGGATGTTGCAGTGAGATTGCTATTGCTTCATTGAAAGGAAGAGTTGTGCAATAGTATAGGAGCTTAGTAGTCGGTTCAATTGCAACTTGGGATGAATTTGGAGACAAGTTGCATAAACAATTTCAAGACAGGTCTGATAATCTGTCTTTATTGGAACAATTAACTACAATTAAGAGGGCTCCACAAGAGTAGATGAATGATTTCAATTTCAGATTTCAAAGAACCTGGGATAGAATCCCTGCAATGGTGAGGCCACCTCCAAAATATGCATTTTTGTACTTTTTGAGGGCTCTTAACAACGACATAGCTGTTATGATACAATCAATGGGAGGGGCTTCTCTACCAGATGCTTTTGAAATAGCGATCAGAGCTGAAAACAACCTAATACAGGCTGGTAAACTTGCTCCTAGGCCACCAATGCCTATATTCCCAGAGATCCATGCAAATATTCCTCTGCAGATACCACCTTTTACACCTTTGCCACCTGTTTCAATTGCTGTAACACAAGAAAATGCTGCTTTAGGTTCTCCAAATGAGTTACAGGAAATCAAAAGTCTATTGCAGTCTTTTGGTAACAAGCTTGTAAGCTTAGAGAAGCAGCAATCATATAGTAGGCCTTATCAGTAGCAGAATCTAGGCTAGCAACAAGCATATCAAGGTAATAGACAAACATACCAGGGCAATTACCAGGGCCCAAGAAAGAATGTGAACACAAGACCTTTTCAGGCCTATGCTCCAACACCTGTTAGTGCAGTCAAGGACCTGGTTCCTATTCAAAACAACTTAGTAGCCGATTATGAGTGGTGCTACCCTTGCAACCAGCCCCACAATCAGGCCACTTGCTCAAATGGACTCATCAATCAGGCACTTATGGTACAAGATGCCTCAAGTTTGCAGTAGGGTGCATTCAATGATGCATCTCCACAATACCAAGATCAGGTTATCAATGATGCTACCTTACTTAACTGGCAAGGTGAAGAATTTTGTGGATTAAATGTAGATAAGTTGCAGCTAACACCAGGGCGAAGAAGAGAGCACTTGAGTTTGATCAAGCAGTTGATAGAGGAAAGGCAACAACTGTGGAACCATCTACATCTCAAGCGACTCGTGGTTTGCAAGGAGATCAACAACTCCCGATCAAGGAGTAGCCACACCTGCAAGCTAATCACACTAGCATGAAGGTACATTATAAAGTAACCCCAGCTGTACCCTATAATATTCTTGATAGTATGAAAAAGATGAATGTTACAATGTCTATGTGGGACTCATTAGCTATCCCAGGTCAAAAAGATATGTTACAACCAGCCTTGTCAAGTTTGAAAATGTCTGATGAAGTTGAGTCTCCAATAGGTCAAGTTAGAGCTGTGTTAACAAATAATCCTCAGGGAAATGATCAAAAGTCTAGCAAAGAGACAGGAAAAGGAGTTAAACCACCTCCATTTTACATGTCAGTAATCATAGGTGACAAGTTAGTTCATAACTGTATGGTAGATAGTGGAGCTAGTAGCTCTGTGATGCCAAAGTAGATTGCGGACAAGCTTGGGCTAAAGTATTAGCCTTTAGAGAAAGGAGTAATCCAATTGGATGGTACTTCTGTTAATACATTGGGCATCATTAAATATTTGAGTCTTACCCTGCATGCTTGTCCTAATTTTTTAGTTCCCCAAGACATATGTGTCATAGACCTTCCACCTTTCTTTTCCTTGTGCTTATCAAGAGACTTTACAGCCAAGATAGGTGGTTATGTGTCAGCTGATTGGTCACATATGTTGTTTAGAACTAGATATGGAACTAAGGTTACCATTAAATCAAAAAATTTGGCTAAAGATCATATTGAGTCGTATAACCCAAGTCCCGTTAATGCTGCTCCTATTGCTGCAAACACCAATTGTGTCGCTTTCACTGATAGTAGGCTGGTTGCTGCTCAAGAACTTCAACCAGAAGCTATTCCTAATGTGCCATTGCATGAATGGGCAGTTGAAAATGTGTTAGACAGTCCAGAAGACCTTATTCAAGATGCTGGTATGGGTAACTATGTCATACTTGAGCCTGACATAGAGATTCCAAACCTTGAAAAGGATTCAGATCAGTTGTTGCAACAACAAGGTGGACTTTGGGAGATGTTCTTTGATGGTTCCAGGAGCAAGAATGGGGTAGGTGGAGGTGCAATGTTGATTTCTCCACAAGGCGATAAGTAATTTTCAACCTTCCATTTTGCTTTTGCATGTTCTAACAATAGTGCTGAGTATGAAGGACTTATCCAAGGCCTTGAATGGGCAAGGAAAAGAGGAATTGACTGTTTAAGAGTCTATGTAGACAGTGAATTGATAGTCAATTAGGTCAGGGGGTCAATGTTGCTAAAAATGACACACTAAAGTCTTATAGAAACAGAGTGTGGAATATGATTGAGGAATTTGATGCCTTTAACTTAGTATCTATCCCAAGGAATCAAAACAAACATGCTAATAGACTTGTAATAATTGGAGCACATTTTGATATCCCAGGTGATATTAAAAAGGATAAAATACAACAGTATGTCAAGGTGGTTATCAGGCCGTCAATTCCTGATAACAACATTAACTGGCAGGTATTTGAAAGTGATGAACATATAGTGACCTTTCTGCTCCAAGAGGATCAATTTTCTGTAGTAAACCAGGAAAAAGTCAAACAGTAGTATGATGATCAAGTGATACAGTTGAAGACCAATAAACTTCCCAAAGGGCTGGTTACCTTGGAATCCATATTTAATTCTGATGATCAGCTTAAGAAGAATAAAGTTGGCATTCAAGTCAAGGAAGATCATTATGAAGAAGTGGAAATATTTAAAGGTAAGCTCCTCAAATTAGGTAAAATTTGTTCAGCTGAGGATAAGAGAGCTTTCATTGTTTTATGCCAAGAATATCATGATATTTTTTCTTGGCAATATTTTGATTTAAGAGGGTTTGATCCTCATATTGCACAACATACAATTGAGTTAGAGCCTGGTGTCAAGCCTGTTAGACAAAAACAAAGGCCCTTGAATCCTAAGCTTGAGCCCTTAATGATTAAAGAGCTAACCAAACTAGTTGAGGGGGGTATCATCTTTCCTATTAAGCACACTTCATGGGTTTCTAACCTTGTGCCGGTTAGGAAGAAGAGTGGTGAGATAAGACTATGTGTAGATTTTAGAGATCTTAATAGAGCATCTCTGAAGGATCATTATCCCTTACCGTCTATGGAACAAATTCTCCAAGCTGTTGCTGGTTCAGAAAGATTTTCTCTTCTGGATGGGTATTCTGGTTATAACCAAATTCTTGTCAAAGAGGAGGATCAATATAAAACAACATTTACAACAAAATGGGGTACTATGGCCTACAAGAGAATGCCTTTTGGTTTATCTAATGTTGGTGCCACCTTTCAGCGTGCCATGGATATGGCATTTTAGAGTTTAATCCAAATTTTTTTGTTGGTTTATTTAGATGATATAACTGTATATTCAAAAACTGCAGATGAACATTTGTCACATCTCAAGCAAGTTTTTGAGAAATGCAGGGAGTTTGGGATATCCCTCAATCCTACAAAAAGTATTTTTGTAGTTCATGAAGGTAGACTGTTAAGCAATATAGTATCAAAGGATGGAGTTACCATTGATCCAGAAAGAGTCAAAGCTATACTTGAACAGCCATTACCCAATCACAAGAAATGATTGCAGAGCTTTTTAGGGAGAATTAACTTTCTAAGAAGATTTATTCCCAATGTTGCAAATTTTCTACAACCTTTGACTGCCATGCTAAAAAAGAACACAGTTTTTAGTTGGAAAAAAGAAGCAAAGTGTAGTTTTGAAGAAATCAAGGAGGCTTTAGCATCTGCTCTGACATTGGTAAATCCAGATTTCTCTAAAGACTTCCTTTTGTATGCTTTTGGTAGTAGTAGTTCAATCTCTGCTATGTTGGTTCAAAAAAATAGTGATAACTTAGAACAACCCATAGCTTTCTTTAGCCAAGTACTTACTGATTATGAAGAGAGGTATAATTTTTTTGAGAAACATGTTCTTGCTGTGATCAGAAGCCTAAAGAAATTTAAGCCTCTAGTGTCAAACAGTAAGATTCATATTCTGGTTGCGCACTCAAGTGTGAAGGAGTTTCTGTTGAACAAAGATCTGAATGGAAAAAGAGCAGGGTGGGTCACTAAGGTCATGGAATATGATGTGGATATCAAGATTACCAAACTGGTTAGAGGTAAAGGTCTCTGTGAATAGCTTGCTACAGGGTCAATCAGTGAAAATGAATTAGAAAAGGATGCTATTTTTGCTAATACAAATGAGTCTTAGGTTTCTCAAGATGATGTACCTATGGGAACAATTAATTGGGTTCAAGACATGACCCAATTTTTACAAACTGGTGAGTGTCCATTAGATTTGAACAGAGCCAAAAGAAGATACTTTAGACTGCATTCCATACCATATGTGCTGGTAAATAATGTTCTTTTTAGAAGGGATCTAAATGGTGTTCTGTTAAGATGTATTCACAGTGATCAAATTGAAAAGGTACTTCATGAGTTTTACGATGGAGCTCCAGGGGGTCATTTTTCTCCAAGGATAACTGCTTGGAAAATCATGAGAGCTGGTTACTACTGGCCTAGCTTATTTAAGGATGCATATGCTTGGTCAAGAAAGTGTATCAAATGTGCCTTGTTTGCAGGAAAAGAAAAACTACACATCCAATTCAAGTGGAGCAACCCTTCATGAGATAGGGAATTGACTTTATTGGGCTGATTAATCCACCATCCAGTACTGGTCACAAGTGGGTGCTCACTGCGACAGACTATTTCACATGGTGGACAAAAGCGATAGCTTTGAAAGAAGCAAAGGAGTTTTCAATTTTGAGCTTTTATGAGGATATAGTCACCAAATTTGGAGTTCCTGACTCTATCATATTTGATAATGCTCTTGCATTTGTGGGATTAAGATTAACTGATTGGGCTGTTAAACATGGCATTCATTTGAATACATCTTCAAATTATTACCCTCAGGGTAATGGTTTAGCTAAAAGCACAAATAAGAATCTCATCAGGATTATCAAAATAACAATGGAGGATAATCAAAGGACTTGGAACATTAAATTAAAGTATGCACTTTGGGCAGATAGAGTGACTCCTAAGAGGTCTATTGGTAATTCACCATACATGTTAGTCTATGGCAAGGAGGCCAGGTTACCTCTATCCGTAGAGCTTCCAACTCTAGACATTATTCACCAGTTGGAGGTGTTTGAGGGACATGACCCAATGTCCATGAGATATGTAGAGCTCATGGAGCTCGAAGAATCAAGGGACAAAGCAATGAAGGTTTTGGAGTATCATCAGCTCCAAACAAAGAAGAAATTTGACAAGAAGGCTACAGAAAAAAATTTCAAGGTGGGAGATCTTGTGCTAAAATGGGATGTTTTGAAAACTAGGCCAGGCCATCACACCAAGTTTGACAACATGTGGACAGGTCCGTTTATTATTAGAGACTGTAGGGAGCACAATGCTTACCAACTGGCCACAACAAAAGAGGAAGTGCTTCCTATCCTAGGTAATGGGATACACCTCAAGCCTTGTTTTCAAGTCTGATGGAGTTCCTCTATTGTACATATTAGTTTAGGTTTGTGTTTCCAATAAGTGCTTCTGCACTTTAGTTTAGATTTTTTTCCCTTTTCCTAAGTGGTGTTTTAGCACAGTAAATTTTTCCTTTTCGGTTTCTTCTGTTTCTTGAGGTTTGGACAATCTGTTATGACCTATAAAATCATCTCGGACATGTTTGAGCTATGTGCAAAGTTGATGTTTTAATTTTTCTGAGCTTCCTAACGACTCCATGCCCAATGGAAAATTTTTGGCTACTGGTTTTCCATGTTTAGCAGGCAAACATCCAACAAAGGTCGCTAGAAATGTTACCTAATTTTCACCCACAGGCTCAATCAGGCAGGATAAATCATGTGACAAAGGTTCGAGAAGGCCAAATGGAACATTCGCACAAGGGAAAAAGTCATGAATCTGATGCTAGGTCACAGGGAACTCAGTTGGGAAGCCTTCCTTGTTCAAGTTCGGCATGAAAATCCTCTAAGGAGAGAGTCGCCAAGACCTTCAGAATGTCTCGCCGAATGCAGGAGGTCTCCCCGACATATTTGACATCGGTGTAGTTTCCAGCCGTTAGGGTAATGTCTTGCTGGCACGGTGTGGTCTCAGCGACAGAAGCGGGTATCGGTATGACTAATGGACCTCGCTATAAAGTCTTCCCGACTTACCAGTGTCTCACCGAAATAAATGTAGAGCTCGGTAGCATGGAGTGCGTTCGGGGTGACATCAATAAACTCTCGCCGATAGAAGATGAGGAAAGCTCGCCAAGGTAGTTTTGCTTTCGATAAGAGGTCTTGCCGACAATTAGGTGGGTTTGCCATGATGTTTTGCTTTCGTCCGAAGGTCTTGCCGACTTGTGGTCTCGGCCAAAGAAAGTAGTTTTGCCATGATTTCTTAGCGAAGGCATTATGTCTCGCCGATAGAATGGTGGGTCTCGGGGTAGCGTTTTACTTTTGGTAAGATCTCTAATCGACACTCGAGAGTCTTTTCGATAGATGAAGAAGCCTCGACAGGAGATGATGGTTTTGGCGAAGGATGGAGGAATCACCGTGATGTTTCGGCGATTCGGAGGTGGTCTCACCGAAAGATAAAGGGGGCCTCGATATGTGTTTTTCCTTCGGCAGGAGTCTCGCCGACAACAAAAAGACCTCGCCAAGAAAGTTTGACATCGACATAAGGTCTTGCTGATATAAAGATGTCTCCCCGACAAAAAAAAGAGCTTGCCGAAGAAAGTCTGGCCTTCGGCATAAGGTCTCAGCGATGTGGAGGGTCTTGCCGATACAGAATGAGCTCGGGGAGAAAGCAAAAAGGATCGCTAAGAAGTCTCGACGACCTGGGGATGTCCTGCCGACCAGTGAACAACTCGGTGAAAGAGAGGACCTCGGTGTGAGGTCTAGGTGAAGAAAGGAAGTCTCGCCGACATAAAGGAGCTCGCCGAAGAGTAAGCGGATTCGGTGTGACATCATATCGAGGAGACAAAGTCTGGCCAAAATGAAATGTCTCTCGGTGAGATGTCTCGCCGATCGCCGTTGGTCTTGCCGAAGGGATTATGCCCTCGGTGTAGTATTTTTGAATTCACTAAGGGTCTCGTTGATCGGGGGAAGTCTCAATGAAGTAAAGGCGATATCGGCATGACTTTTGGGCTCACTAAGAACTCTCGTCGACAGTTCCATGTTATGCCGATGGTTGCAAAAGGATTTAATCGCATTGGGGAGACATGATTAGTGTCTCACCGACATGCGATTCTACAGGATGAGCTTTTGACTCCCCAAAGAATCTACGTGGAGTATGCTCAACCAATCAGAGAAAGCTATGAGTGAATCGTTGGCAGCTGAACCAGATGAAGAAGATCAACAGGATGAAAAGCATCGTGTATATCTTCTGAGCTCAGGAGCATTCAAAGCACTCGACAGAGAGGTTCAAAGGTGGACACGAGGATCAGAAATGAATGCGGTAGCTGCGAAAGATCTAAAGGCTTCTCCGGGAATGTTTCTTCACTGACATAGGCAACAAGGACACGGGGATGCAACATTAATTTCATCAAAAAGATCTGAGGGAAATTTATCCCGAAGGGAGATATTTTTGTAAGCCCTAAGGGGCCGACACTCTTTTGTATATAGGGCACTTTTTGCCTTTTTGTAGACAGTTGGGACTTGGTACTTTTCTGCTTCTGTAACTTGTAGAGTTCTTTACAGAAGAAAGGCTATGTTTTGTAGGTCATGACAGAGATGTATATCAGTGTTCACCATTGAAATCAATGAGTATAAGTACTTTACTTTTCCAATCTCTCTATTAAATTGTGTGCATTCGTATAATTGATGAAACTACTTGTGAAACTGTATGATTCCTTGTGGTTATGTCTTATTTTAGCACCTTGCTATAGAGCAATATGTATTTTTGCAGGTTGTGAAATGTGTTATAGTGCAGTATTCTCTAGTTGTGATGTTGTTTCTTCCTTCTAGGGGTGTAGCCATATGAACCTTTTCATGAAATGTTTATGCAGAAAATGTATGTGATTGACTTGTGTAAGACAATACTTTTGTCATTGACTGAAATTGTGTGTCTAAACTATGTTATATGTCTCCTGAACAAATCGGTGTATCACCATAGGAGTAATTTCTAATTTATGTATTCTTTCTCCCTTTACCTCACAAAGATTAGTAGTTTAGGTGATAGCACAAAGGAAGCCGACCTTCTCCGGAGGTTCATTTCAGTTTCAGGTGACCTACAGCCTTGAAATGATCCCATGTTTCTCCAGAAAGCTCAGTTTTTCATAACTTTGCTTAGGGTGCATTTCTAGGTGACAACAATACCCATTCAAGGAAATAGAGATAGACAAAGATGGGGCTTTCTTGATCATCCACATAGACGTTGTTTATACAAAATATGTGTGTAAATGCATTCATGAGCTCATTTTCTATATAGACCATACAAAGTTTGAGGAGCTTTGGAAAACCCTACTCACTTTGGATCAGAGCACATATAAACCATAGTACTAGGAGGTGGGATAGAAGCATTTGGATGCATGGAAGGACTACCTAGACTTTGCAATGAGCATGAATAGGTTAGGTTAGTCCTAAGTAGAGTGAACGATAAATTCATCTACCTCGATAAGCCCAACCAGATCACAAAAGAGATATTTCACATGATAACATGGTTGAGCATAATAGGAGAAATCCTAGCTAGGAAAGCCATCAAAAGTAAAAAAATAACAAATTTTATGGGAGCTACACTAGATGGATGAAGTTTGAGTGTTCGAGCAATCACAAACCTTGTCATGTGGTATGCCATTATGGGTATTACACATAAAATCTATTATGCCAACAAAGAGGAATTTGCAATAACAACGACAATCTACACCACTTATTATATGGTGGTGGAGGGGAAGGATTTAAATCTATATGAGGTGATGAGATAGAAATTCATGGATAATTTATAGAAAATTAAAACCTCCCAATATAACTTATAGTATGACACATTATTCATATGCCTATTATTCTACATCTTGAACAATTTACCTAAATTTGAAGGAAAATTATGGTAGAAAAACCTATTGGTAGCAACTCAAATAAAGCTCCACACTTTGTAGTTCTCATACAAAACAACATATAGTGCCGCATTTTGGGGATTCTTCAAGAGCTTCCAACAACAGCTATAGGTTAGGGAGAAAATACCATATGAATCCATAAAGAAATATATCAATACCATCACCTTATTGGTTGATAAAGACTATACATATATGGAGGAGGTAGAGCCAAGGACAACATGAATTCCCTAGCTCCCCTATGAGGCATCATAAAGAGAAGTAGATGCCTATTCTGAAAATATCCTTAGCAAACCAAAGGACCCAAATGCAAAAATATTTGGGACATAAAAAGAAATTATGGAGCAAATCTATAAGAAAAATATAGAGGAAAATTTTGAGAACAAGGAATAGTTGCAAAATCAATGGGAAATCCTACTAAAAGGGACAACATAACCTTCCTCATTTGTACCACTTCCAAAAACTAGCACACCAATAGCTAGGAGATCTGAAAGGTTACATGGAAAAACCAGCACACAATATGAGTGTCCCACCTCCTCGTCACAAATAGTAACCAACCTCGATGTGTAAGAAGTATCTGAAACCTTGTTATAGATGTGCATAGAGAAGAAACCTCTCAAAGCAAGGGCTAAAAAACTAGTCAAAAGGAAGAAAATTTAACTCTCAGGAGAAGACTAGGAAGAAGAAGAAATTGAGGAGGTACAAAAGCCTCTGCAAAAGAAGAAGAACAAGCAAATAGTGGAGATACAATAGCTAAAAGCTCTAGAGCACCCACATCAAGTGATTGATGTCATAGCCAAAATAAACTCTATAATCTACAACAATATGTTACCACAAGTTTTGACTATGTATGAAGAAGTAGATGAGAACAATAAGGAAAGAATAATACAATGCTTAGAAAATTATATAAGGATATTAAAAAAGAGCCTAGATGAAGTAATCAAAGGATTTTTGGAGACAATCATTGTTGTACTCTAGGAAAAGAAGGAAAAGTCCCTAAAAATAGAGGAGATAAGAGAGAAGGGAATCTAGGAGATAGGAGTAGACATTACAACAAAGCAGGAGTGTCTAATGCCAAATCAAGCTAAAGATATCCAAAAAAAATAGAGGGTAGACACCCTAATGGAGGAAGAGAAAACATAAATGACCAAGGTGTAGAAAGAAACCATAGAGCTCAATAAGAAGCTCCATGACTCCATCTTGGAGGAAGAGAGGACAAAAAACAAATAACTCCTCTATAAAGTGGCCAACCAAGTATGCGAGATGATGGGGAATAATAGGTAAACACTACAAAAGCCTCTGTATCTACCTCCTTGTACAATCAATCAAAGAATTCCTGGCACAACAAAAGCAACTATAGCCAACACCCACACCATAACTACTGCAGTTGCTAATTATTAGTTCCCAAGTGAATCTATGTAACATGCCCATTTGCTCTACCCAAAATTTTACTTTTTTTTACACCTTAAGTATATAAATTATGATGCCAACACCTAGCAATAAAAAAATTATTTTCATATATAAGAATAATATGCACATTTGAAATAAACATCATTCCAAACTTTCCCATTGCATTACAAAAAAATATTACAACTTTCCAAAGTATGGATAACATATTACATAATTTTATGATATCATTTTCTCTTTTACATTCTTCCATAGAAATGGATACATAAATACTTACATAGCTACCATGAGCTTACTGGAATTAGGTATACAAATGGTCTAGGTATTCCCCCTTCCAAATCTTAGCCACCAATTGATGAGGAGAACCATCACTCAAGCACTTTTCTACCAACCACGGACTCAAGTGCTACAGTCCCCCGCACATCTACCACATATGGTAAGATGGCCCTCCCTTCGACAAAGAGATTGGTTTGTAACCTCATAATAACATTGACCTTCTCTAAGCTTGGTGATTTTTCCTAAATGTTTCTAGATTTGTCATACAATGGATACAACCTACACATATGGCAATCCCTGTCTAGTACGTAAATTTGGATCACAATGAACTAACAGTGTAAACAGTGGCAACTTACACTACTTTGGCCAAGTATTCATCACTCGTGATTTTGGAGTGTATGTCACACTCTCACCCACCTTCCTAACTTGATTTGTATTTGACCATTCATGCCCTATGCATAGGCTACCCCCTTCATTGGATTATCCTAACACCAGGAATAACCTATTTCCCTCTTATCTTTACTATGACACTTATACTTAAGTAATTCAAAGTAACTCTTACTTATCAAATAACCATACGGAATAGCATAACGTTTCATCATTAAATGACACTAGTACCAAAGGTACAATCCCAACTATAAAATTCTCAAATCAAGGGTTTATCTCAACATTAAATGACTCCCTTAAAAAGTATAAACTTATCAACAAATGACCTCAATTCAAAAGTATAACCTTCAACAATAAATAACTTCAATCAGAGTATAATCTCCTCAATAAATGACCTCAATCAAAAGAATAATCATATCAATAAAGGAATCACTCAAAAGTATGGTCTCAACAATAAATTGACTCCAATTGAAAGTATAATCAACAATCAAATGATCAATTAGATCATAAAGGTTAATTATAACTTATTTGCTTCAATCAATATTCAAATAGACAACCCTACAAAATAGGTTATTCCTAACCTAGGGTTTTCAACAAAAAGTAATGTAATGTTCTAGTGACTATCATAAAAGCCTCTCTTTCAATATATCACAAATATTCTCATGTTTACTTCATTTGTATAAAATATGGAGGACGATAGCCTGAGAAGGGTTTGTGATTTTGCGCCTACAAGTTCTCTTACTCATCATGGATTTGGGTTTCCGGTATGTGATTCCCGTTCTAGAATTTTGTGAAAAGACTCTAATTCAAAATAAGATAATAACATAACCATAAAATACTATTCTCATCCCTATCGTTGAACATTGAAATACCTTCTAAGTTTATACCCTAACACTAGGGTTAAGACTCACTTCATGTTTCAAAGAGACATGAGTATTTAATCAAGTAATGATTATCATTCAAGGTTTGCATAACATCAAAATGATGTTATTCTCACTAAATGAAATAAGCAATCTTTCACTTTCACATAATATTAAAATAAATTTTCCCTAATAAGCAATTGATCTAATTTTCCAAACAAGACAAACAATGTCACACAAATTTTTCAAAACATAAAAGTATAAAAGAGTAGAATTTAGCATGCCTGTTTATGAAATGCTCCAATTGTTCGAATTGGATTCCTATCTCAGCCTTCCCTTAATCAGTATGTAATTCCCAAATTA
Organism: Sequoia sempervirens; assembly: GCA_007258455.2. Classification (NCBI taxonomy): domain Eukaryota; kingdom Viridiplantae; phylum Streptophyta; class Pinopsida; order Cupressales; family Cupressaceae; genus Sequoia; species Sequoia sempervirens. The sequence continues at coordinate 52,373 of VDFB02371821.1, forward strand.
TCCTTATCCCTCTTCACCAAAACCTCACTCTCAAAAACTTACTCAACTCAGAAAATCAGGCAATAACAACTTAGAAAATCACAACAGGAATGTAGATATGTGTCCTTATTGAGGTAGATAGCTCCTCTATTTATACACAAAGATCGGCAACTAAAGGCTAGAAATAGGGTATCAAGAATGACACTTATTAGCTTAAATGATTCGACTCAACAAGGTTAAGAAATTCTGGAAACTAAATTTGTTGCACAATGAACACATACACATCCAAGGTGAATGAGTCAAAACTCAAATTGGACAGCAAGAACGATAATAAAAAATGTAAGGTAATTGCCTCCTACAAGTAGACTTACTTGGCCAATTGCATACTTGACCACTTCCACATATTTCAAAATGCTTCACAATCTAGAAATTCATTTTGAAAAATAGACTTCTAATTGATTCATATCATTCTCATTTGGCGCCAAATTATGCCATTCACGCCTTATAACATGGGTCATTGTTTGCTATTTGACTTGTTTAACTTACTTCTTGTACATGAGCATTTACTATTGTTTTCTTTTGAAAAAATTTTGGCAGCTATATTCACACATTGAAAAGCCTTGGAAACTAAGTGATTTCATATGGTGTTGTCCATATTACATAATACTCTGCACTTTAATTCCTTTAAATATTACCTATGTTTATGCATTGTTTGAAGACCAAAGTCAAAACATGGTTCTATTCCTACACCCCCTTATCTTATGCACTGCCTTTACAAGTTGTATGCAACATTTTTAATTCATTAGATGTTATCATATAATCTACGTACCCTCTCTTATTTTCTACACTTTAAGTTTTCATGCTTATATTATAAGCAATACACCATATTAAATATATTTTTCTACCCATGAGTATATGAAAACAACACTGAATGCCTATATGTTAGGCTATAACTAGCAATTTCACCTACATGTGCAATGGGTACGCTGAAGATTTACGAAAGGTATAAGAGGGATAAACATGGTATAGTAAGGAGAATTTTAAAACATAGATCTGAATGTATTTTTCATTTTGTAGATGAATTGAATGCATACTATTTGTTAATAAAAGGAAAACGATTTGTTTAACACTGCCCACTTTAGCTTCATTCAAGAAAAGCATATATATGTTCTCCTTCCTATCTTAATATCTTCTGATAAAGAAACCCTAGATTACAATATAGATATGTTGGGATATGGTGTTGTACACCATTGCATAAATTGATATATTATCATGTTGTAATTAAATAATTATGTAGTTGTGATGCACCTATGTGGTGTGGTTAATCACACTAGGTAATTATTTTGGGACCACTTTATGTTGTATTGTAACATTGTATTATTATTTAATGTGGGGGAGACATGTTATAATAATTTAATATTGGGAAAATATTAAATAAAGTGAAGTCTTAGTACCCAATATTAAATAAGGGGTTAGTAGTTTTGTATTCACATGGTTTTGTGGTACGTGGTTTTATCTTACCACTAGTTGTATTTTGTGGGAACTCGTGTCAATAAAAGCAAACACATGTGTAGTGGTTTAGGTTGGCTAAGTGGTTTGGTTGTCATTATTGAGTCTTTCTGAGGAGTGCATATGTGAAGCATGGCATGGGATGTGTGGATTCATATTTGGACACATGAGGATGCATTGGAAGGCTTTATGTTTTAGAGGTGTTCATTGTAATTCTTGTATTGTTTTATTGCTGATTAATATGATGTAGTATGGATGCTTTTGGAGGCTAGGTTTTTCCCTCTTGAGGGTTTTTCCAGGGTATGTTGTCTATTCTCTTACATATGGATTTTGAGTACTTATTTGCATAAATTCCTATTTTGGGTTATGTGGAAATTGTCATTAGATGGTTACAAGTTTCCTTACAAGTGATATCAGAGCTATGGGTGTGTTTGAATTACTATAGGTGGAGAAAATTTTGTTTGAGTTTGAATCTATGCATTGCATGAGAGAATGAAAGGCATGGCAAGATATGAGGGTTTTGGGTTTGTTGTTATGATGGGTTGTTTGCAGATTTGGGGTGTGAATTTTTTTGCGTCAAAAAGGTTTTTTGGTTATTCATTCAAATGAGGATTTTGTGGGGGAAATTTTGTAAATGACCTCTTGAGACAAAATAGACCTCATGGTTGGATTCAGGTTGGCCAAGAGACAAAAATTGATATAAAATTTGCCCTATTTTGAAGTTGAAAAAATGCAAAGTTTTTTAGTAAAAAGGCCAATTTGGCCGTATAACCCATGTGCAGAAAACATAAAATAAAATAAAATAAAAATCCTGAGCTTATAAAAAAATATGAAAAAAATATTTCGTCAGGCTTTTTTGAAAATATTATAAAACCTTGCAAAATAAAAAATGAAAAAGTTAGAAATTTGTATTAAAAAAAAAGGAAAATAAAAAAAATATTATAATGGGGCATGGATTTGCAGAACCATACCCTCACCATGACAGTCCCTGTCACATCATGGTACGCAAAATCCTTTTCACTGCCAAAAATATAAAAAGGTGTCGGCTTTGTCTTTAATGTTTGACATGACTTACAAAGTGTAAGGTGGTTATATAAGTTAAAAAGGAGTCTTTAATATTTAAAAAACTTTTAACTCAAACCTTTATTATTAAAACCATCCGCCCCCTTTTTCATGCTTATTAAAGGATTTTTAATTTTTTTAAATATTTACAAAAAAAATTGCCACTTTTTAAAATGCAAAAAAAATAAATAAATTGATTTTTTGGAGTGGAGTCCACCAAAATTTGCCCTATAGTCAGATTGGACAGTTTTTGTTCCCGGAGACATAACTTTCATCCATGATGTCTGTTTTTTGATTTCTTGTAGTTGTTGGAAGGCTCTTTCCATTTTCTTTGTTGTGGAGTTGGTTTGGTCTTCTTACTTTTCTGTTTTGACATGTTTTGGAGGCCTAAAACACAGATGTTATCGTTTTCACTATTTTGAGCATAATATTTGCATACAAGGTTGGATTTTTTATTTTCAAGAGGCGCTGGAGAGAATTTGCAGTGCACTACATAGTGGTTCATATTTTTTATCAGTTTGAGGAGCAGGATGAGTTTGGTACTTATTTGATCGCTTGTAGGAGCCTAAGATTCAAGGTGTGTTTGTGTGAGCATCTAGACGAGTCAAGAGGTGAAACCTTGAGGGAGTACATGTTTTTATATGATAGTTATGATGGTACAAATGATTATCAGTTTGGTGCTTCCTGGTACAAGTTTACAGGTGTCTTTTAGAGTTGGAATTTGATGGTGAAAGGTATACAAATTTTCTTCGGTTTTGAGGACATGGTTGGACATGGTTTGAGACATGGAGTCTTTTATGGGTGATATTTGAGTGTAGGTACAATGGTGTCTATGGTTATGGTGTCATGGGTATGTAGGTACATTTATGCATTGGCATCACATGATCATGCATGTGGTTGCTTGGTGGTGATTTGGTTTGATGTTAGGAGAGTTCTCTTATGTTCTTGATGCTCATTTGGTTCCTTAACTATGATTACTCATTTGTGGACATGTTTGGAAAATTAGATCTGAGGTTGATTTGGTGTTTGAGTCATTTGGTCTATAGGTTTATCTTCTTTGATATCTCAGTTTGTAGGTTACTAATGTGATGATGAGTTTGCATGCTTCATTATTTTGATCATGATTTATGCAAGTTTGTGGATTAGCTACCAATTTTCTTGCAGTGGGATGACTCGATGTGGACTATCTATATCCATGAGATTGGTTCAGTGTTGATGCAGATTTTGTTAGTTGGCCTTGTATGTGGTCATTTTTACATTGGTATGTTGCTTTGAGATTGAGAGGATGGATGGTTACAGTACTTGATTAGTCAAGTGATGGAACTTGTAGCATGTGGTTTGATCATGATGTCATGATAGCTTGGTTCATTTATTGGTTATACACTTTCAGTGGGATATTTTGATAGTGATGACTTGGCAATGTTGGATTGACTTGATTTGTGATGTTTTTGATGGTGGTTGTATGTATCTTCTTGCCTTGGAGATCTTGGTTGAACACTTTTATGTTATTGACATTCTTGTTGAGTGTGTGTAGGCTTGGATGATCTTCATGGAGGAGATGGTAGTCATGATGCCATGTGTAGCTTGTATCACGGTTCAGTGGGAGTTGTTGGTAGTGACATGGATGCATTATTGGTGATGGTTATCTTCATGTGATTGAAGATGTGGTTTCTTGATTTAGAGTATGTTTGATATTATTTCATGGTTTATTCTTGATGCTATCTTAGAGTTTTTGGCACGATATGGGTTCTCTTGAGACTAGGATGTTTACATTGTTGCATGTGATCTCCTAGGAGGAGATGGTTAGATCATGTTGTCATGATAGGTTCCCGATTCTGCGGTTGGAGCTTTGACATTGATCTTGGTGGTTCTCTTTGTATTGAGTATATTTGATCACTTTATTGATTACTTCATGATGGTGCTATGTTGCATTTGGAGTTTGGCATGTATTGATCGGTTACAGGTGCTCATGGATACTTGGAGACATAGGTGATGGTTGGAGTTCTCTTGTGATTAGAGATGGTTACTCTTTGGAGGTTTCAACAGGAAGACTGAAGAGCTTTCACCTAGATATGAATGTGAGTTCATGATGGACTGATAGAGGAGATTTTTCTTGGAGTGAGTCATGATGAATTGGTTATCCTAGAGGAGCATTCTCATTCCCCACTCCTAGTCTACTGGGAAATTTATCATTTGATAGGTATTTTCCCATTATATATTTCAGATGTGTTATGTTTCTTGCTTTGATTTCTCATGGAATTGAGTTGATTCATAGTGACTGGTTATGGAGAGTCATTTGAGGATTGTTTAGCTTGAGTTTATATGCTTTACCTTTCATAGATATGGATCTTGAGCTATGGATAGTTAGTTCTGGAGGATTCATTTTGAGGGATGTTATGGCATGGTTATCTCCTTGTGTATTTGAGTTTATGATATCATTCTTTGATGAGGATTGTTAGGATATGGTTTATGGGATGATTTCCAATTTTGGGGATCGTTACTTTAAGTTTGATATTCTTGATTAGAGAGGCTTGCATCCATGTTGGCATTGTTACATGATTCATATGTTGTACTTGATCTATGAGATTGAGTGTATGGGTGTTATTGAGGCTTTTCATTTGGGGGTTTTAAGGAGATCATACTTGACATAGCATTGCACTTTTGAGGTGTTGGTAGGAGGAAATTATGGTTTACAAGTTTTCTCTCTTCATGGTTCCTTCCTTGGATGTTCATGTTCATAAGCTTTTGGGAGGATTGTGGCAACATGTTGTGAGAGATTATGCATCTATTTTGGTTGAATTTGTGGATCATTGTTATTGTTCTTGGTACTTCATTCTTTGATTTACTTAGCACACCTTGATATAGTGTTGATTGGTAGACTTGATATGCTTTGACATTACCTATGCAATGGGCGTTCCTGGATATGTATGTTCTGCATTGACAAGTTTGATACAGGGAGCTTGTGATTATGGTTTATGGTTGCATGTGTTCTTGGTATGAGTTTACTGATGTATTGATACCTTGGAGGTATGGATGGTTGGATGTATTAGAATGTTTTGTGGATGCTATTTTGATCATGTGGTTTTTTTCAGTTGACGATAGCTTGGTTAGAGCCTTTGTGATCACTTGGATTTGATGCTCGTGTTCTTGGATTGGTGCATCTTCACCTTGGCATGTTCCTTTTCTTCCATAGGTGGCACATTGGAGGATGAGAGGAGTTCTTGCTTGAGATGCGGTCACTTTGTTCTTATTGCAGTTATCTTGATGAAGCACGAGAGTATGTTGCAGATTCATGTGGTTTCATGTATGGCTATGATGATGTATTTCATGTATTCATACCTTATGCAATGTATGCAACAAGTGGGAGAATTTTGGGATATGGTGTTGTATACCATTGCATAAAATGATTTATTATAATGTAATTAAATAATTATTTAATTGTGATGCACCTAGGTGGTGTGGTTAATCACACTAGGTAATTATTTGGGGGCCACTTGATGTTGTATTGTAAGATTGTATTATTATTTAATGTGTGGGGGACATGTAATAATAATTTAATATTGAAGAAATATTAAATAAAGTGAAGTCTTAGTACCCAATATTAAATAAGGGGTTAGTGGTTTTTTATTCACATGGTTTTTTGGTCTGTGGTTTTATCCTACCGCTAGTTGTATTTTGTGTGAGCTTGTGTCTATAAAAGAAAACACATATGTAGTGGTTTAGGTTGGCTGAGTGGTTTGGATTTCATTATTGAGTCTTTCTGAGGAGTGTGTATGTGAAGCATGGCATGGGATGTGTGGATTCATGCTTGGATGCATGAGGATACATTGGAGGGCTTGATGCTTCAGAGGTGTTCATTGTAACTCTTGTATTGATTTATTACTGATTAATGTGATGGAGTATGGATTCTTTTGGAGGCTAGGTTCTTCCCTCTTGAGGGTTTTCCTAGGGTATATCTTGTGTCATCTTTGATGGGTATGTTGTCTATTCTCTTGCATATGGATTTTGAGTACTTACTTGCATAAATTTTTATTTTGGGTTATGTGGAAATTATCATTAGATGGATGCAAGTTTCCTTACAAAACCATCATCTTAATCATCTTGGTACCACAAGTCCTCTTAAATGGGTTGTCATGATTTTGACCCTCTCATTTCCAAAACATTGAGAATAGTATAGGCATAATTAATTAAAGGTAATAATTAAAATTTGAAATATTAAGTTAGCATAAACAAAAGAAATAATAATAACTAAATATTTTTTGCAAAAGGTAATAGCTAAGTTCTATTACTATTGTAATAATAACTATACACATTAGGAAGGCAAAAGAAACCTTCACATCATTTACTGCAAATTGTTGCTTAGCAAAATACATCATTCGCCATACATGGAGTCATATGTTGACTCTACTGATCATCATGTAGTTTCAATAGATTTTTGAGCACATCGTTGCACTCTCCTATAATCACAAATATAAGATGAAAAATATAAAAACTAACAATTCAATATCTGAAAATAAGTCCTCAATAATTTGAACATATTGTGGTTGGACAAAGTAATGCAAACAAATATAATAATTCATAGACTATATATGTAGACTCTATCTTGGTGAGTATAGGGCTAATCTCTATATAGTATTATATATAATAATATTATATATAATTTAATCTATATTATATAATATATACTTAATATATTAATTATATTTTGCATTATATAAAATAATAATAATAATTAATTATTAATTATAATAATTTATATGTGTATTTAATAGTTTTGTTAAAAAAATATAATATATAATAATAATAAATAATATAATTATATTATTTATATATATTTTATTATATAAAATATAAAATATGTATTAATTATGCTAATATATACTTAACTAATGCCGGAATGTTAAAACCTAAATGTGCTCATTATTAGGATATTGGCCATAATTTTCATTTTAATAAACATACTCTGAAACCCTCATCAAAACCTTATTTTTAGGTTGTAGCTCGCCAAATTGGAGAAGTGAAAGGTCAATAGCAGCGAGGAAGAGTTTGGAGGAGCGGAAACCAATAGCGGTGGGGAAAGCAACAAAAAGGGGCGAAAAATGATGAATGATTGAGATGCATTCAATCATCTTGCATGCCCTGTTCGTGAGTCTGCACCGTCGATAGACAAAAATGAGTTTGGGAAAGCTCAATGAGGGAACGCCTTTGGCGTAATAATGTGCCACTATGAATATAATGCACTATGAAAGATTATCACATGCTTCACATAATAATATGTATGTATTTATTTTATTTTCTTGATGACCCAAAGGTATCCCCACACCTTGCTTAGCCAAGTATTGCGACTTTGCCCAACGAGCTCAACCACCCTTGCCCTGGGCTTATTTTTTGCCAGGTTTTTGGGGAGGAGGAGGGGAGAGGAGGTGAGACTAGTCCTTTGGAGGTTGGTGGCGACGCTTGAAGCTATCCATCAACCAATTTAATCCAAGCAGAGAGAATTGATCTCGAGACCTATATGGGATGAACCCAAAGCCCTTAACCAACTACACCACCCGTTCGGGCTAATATGTATGTATGTATGTATGTATGTGTATATATATATATATATGATAAAGGATTGGATTAAAGGAAGGGATTGATTCTCTCCTCTATCCCACCCAGTTATATATATATATATATATATGATAAAGGATTGGATTAAAGGAAGGGATTGATTTGCTCCTCTATCCCACCCAGTTATATGTATATATATCATAACTTATTCATACATTTATAAAATACATTATTTATCATTTGAATACATATAAATATATTTACACATATTTCAATGATAACACACAATATATATATATATATATATAT
>VDFB02371821.1:66877-83577 GCA_007258455.2 Sequoia sempervirens
AAAATATTTGAAAAATAGAAAAAATAATCCAATTGTAAGAAAATTATATATTTGGAATCTACACAATCTCATCTATAATGGGTTTTAATTTTGTCAAAAAATTCTGCAAAAAACATCTTTAGACATATGCCCAAAGTCACTCTTTTCTACTAACACTAACATGACCTTCAAGTTGCAGGTCAAAGCAAGTCCAAAGCTAAGGGTTGGCTCCCCAAGCCTTTTTTGACCTGAAACCCATAACAAAAACTAGGCCAAAAATTTAAATTTTTAGAAACAATATCCCTTTTTTTTAAGCCTTTACGAAATGGAATCCCATTTCAAAATGAGATCCTATTTTTTTTAAAAAAAATTGTAAGCCTTTACGAAACAGGATACTATTTTATATTTATTTTTAATTTTAAGCCTTTACAAAATTGGATCTCATTTTTGGCTCAGGGACCCAAAGTGAAATGGGTTCTCGTTTGCTAAATAATGGGATCTCATTTCGTTTTGCCTAATTTCAAGTTTTTTTCCAAGTCTGAAACTTCCACTAGAAGTGGACTCATCTTCTTTCATTTATCCCTAGAATTCATATGAGATTTAAAACATTGAGAAGCATTAGGGATAAGACACATAGAAAAGGTATCATAAGTTTCATTTACGTCATGATATATAACTTCATCATATGATGTATCATATATATTAATGGAAGTTGTGTGCATATCATGTTTATTTTTCACAGTATATGTATCATGAAGTAGATTGTGTGAAGGAAAGGTTCTCAAACATAAAAATGTAATTAGAATAAAGAACACTACTATCACTCTCCATAGAAGAGATATGTAAGGAGTGGTAACCATGGAAGAGTGAAGTAAGAGTATCCAAGAGGAAAGGGAAAGTGGTGATCAAATCCCTATATTAATAAAATAAACATATGTGGTGATATAATGCTTCCATGCATAAAGGAACCCAATTTGTGCAACAAAATGTCATAACTAAGTCAAGGAAAAATGGATCACATGTCCTAAATTTTTTAAACATATCAATATTAGTGGGGGATGCATGAAAATATGCCAAGGATATAGGACCATGACAATCCAAGATGTAAAAAATAAGGATCTATCCAGGGATGTAATTTTCATAAGAGTATAAAATAAAGATGTAAAAACCTAACAAGAGTAATAAAATTGATAAGGATGTTAGATATAATCTATTGTAGAATAAAAAAATAGATTCAAAGTAGATTTGAAATATAAATAAAATATAAACCCTAATGTGAATGAAATGGTGGGTGAAAAATATTATACGTGAATAAGTACACCAAATCCTTAAAGAAAGATATATAATGAAGCACAAGGGTACAAAAGGAATAACAAATCTAAAATTAATATGTAAAATAATAAAAAATATAAATATGAAAAATCTTTATATGATGAGAAACCATCGAAGAAAACTAAGCCAAGTAGGATTAGGCAGGTTCATCAAAAAAGTAAAGAAAAATAAAACTTTTCCTTAAGAGTTAACATGTGCTCCTTAAGTAGATGTAATCAATTAACATTCGCTTAGCCTAAATTAACTAATGGAAGCTAGGGAAAATAAATTAAATATTCAAAACTATTTTAGGAAAGTAAGTGTGAAGGAGGATGGTGCTTAGTTATGTAATTGAAGAATAATTAACATAGAAATATTAGTATTTGCTTGGGATACGGTGCCTTTGTGTTAGTAAAATTCCTTGGAACCTAAACCAAATCTATGTTCTATCTGAGGTCAAGTTCAAAGGTTTGGGTCAACCTTATAGCTATGAATTCTCCCTTTGAGAACCCTACACAATGTGGAATTTTAGTTTGCTACTTTCCTAAAATATCAATGCTTGCTTTACTCAATTTTTATATTTGATTACTACCAACATTTAGAAATACCTTGGCGAAGCTACTATTGTGTTGCTAGGGAACACTATCTCCTAGGCCAACCCATAAAAATGTGTATAAATGATTGAAACTGAAACTCTCTAGGTATGCATAGACTCCTAGGATGTTTATGTAGATATAGAGTCATTTTATCACACCAATTAAAGTGGTGTAAATCCTTAGGATGAGAGAGGAATTGAAAAGTTTGGACAATTAAAATGAATGCATTGAATGCCTTCAAATACAAAGACAATAATAAATTATACATTTTTTTGTTTGATCAAGACTTGATAGGAAAGGTACATAGGAGGGAGTCAAGAAAAAAATTAATTTGAAAGGGTTAAGTCCATGACTACAAGGTCAATATTATAACTACATAAATGACCTAGGACATAAAAAGAGACATATCAACATAGATAATAAGTATATGAAAGTATGTGTATGTGATGGGTGTAATAAAATTATGAACAGGGTGAATATGTAGGGATGTATTTGTCCTCTATTAGTTAGTTCTAAAAGGTAAATTATTGTAAGTAGTTGATCCAACGTCCTCTATTGGTTCTAGTTTCTCTAGTTCCACCAACATATAGATGGGGTAAGAGATAAGTGTATAGGAATATATGTAATAAATAGGTAGTTTCAATGGGGCGGGGGGGCTAGCTCAATTGGCTAAAGAATAATGTTGCAAGAGAGAGGTCATGAGGTCCACTCTCGCCCATGTCCCAATGGTACTGGAGGGCATGTCGAGCTATCATCACCAATTGTGCATGAAAAAAAATTATTATGTGCATTGTAGTTTATGGGGGGGGCTACTCCATTCCTGTAGTCTAAAAAAAATAGGTAGTTTCTATAAGGAAAGAAACCTAAATTTGTATAAAATTATGACATTTTATGTTGATAAGCATTTCTTAAGTGAGGAAACCTAGAAAGATACACTGATCGATGATTGAGATTACAAGGAATACCATAAAAAAGATCTTGACCTTTGAATTTAAAACAATATTATTTAACTATTCAAAAACTTAACTTGCATTTATTTTCACTAAATTTTTAAATGATATTACTTAAACAGTCATAAATAATGAATGAAAAATGATATTGACCTTGTATGTATTACATTTTTCTAAAATAATCTCATTTAAGTAATCATAAATGATGGGGAACAATTAATATCTTGAGCTTACATTTATTTTATATATTCAAATTAATTTTTTTAATGGAAATAGGAAATCTATTGAGTATTGGTCAATCCATCGATATATCCACACAAATAAACACATTTCATTTTGTTAATTTATTGCATTTTATCATCATTAAGCGAATATGTAAATTAAGTGTAATTATTACTTTTGACCTAGTAAATGATATTGAAATATATTATTGTTTGTACTCTATGGAATGGTAAGGAAATTTTTTAACTTATTAATGATTACCATATTGAGAGGAAATACATAATAGATGAGATAAAACCATTTAAATGAATATAATTTTTTACTTAATTTTTATAATTTTTTATTTAAGATTTTATTTCATAAATATGTTGGTGCATGAATTCATGATTGATTGCTCCTATGTGCCTATTTTAAATGTGTTTGGATGAAAATATATTAAAGAAACAATGTTTCTAGGCTTATGTTCCCTTAGAAATGTGATGTTATGATAAATGTGTAATATGATGTTTCCTTCTATCTCATCATGTTAAGCATGTGTAGGAGTATACAATATAAGAATCCTACTAGTACTATTTCTTAATTAGGTTTATTTGCCATTTTTATTAATTTATTAATACCTTTTTTAAGCAAGTGCAAGTGTGTACACAAGTGTGCACACAAGATAAAGAGATGATAACTTGTATAACCATATAGGCTATTAATTTGATCATTACATAGTGGGGCTACTTGGAGAAAACTTATGACTTTATTACACTAGTTATTCAATTTTTCAAGGATTGTGTGCACTTAGAATGGTTATTAAACATATTTTTATTTTCTTGATAATAGTTTGGAAGAAGCCAATAACAAAGTCTTGTGATCTTTTGAGGAAATATTAAATGATTTTATTTTTATAGAAATATAATATATGTGATCTATTTGTGGCTATTTCTAAAAAAACATGGAAAAGGAAAACCTATTGCTTGTGTATTCTCCCTATATCTTCCCTATGAGACAAATTGTAAAATTGATCCTCCTAGTTATGTATGATTGATAGGTCATGTTGGGTCCTAAAATGTTACCACACTTCCTAGAACCAAATCTCACTAACAAGGCCAAAGTCATCATCATGCAAGTGAAATAAAATCATCAACAGACCTTGGAGGGTTGAAGACCAGCTCAACAAGAGTGGATTATACCTCCTCCGCTTCAAGCTCATCTTAGACTCGGGAGGGTTTTCTAGTGTAGGAGCACCTTGATCACTAAATGCCTCCAAAAGGAAAATTTGTAGATATTGAAATTTCAAATGTAAAAGCATGTAAACAAGGTCATGGTTAGATCATTCCAATGTATTTGAGTCCTTAAATAGGTCTCTAGGGGGTTAGTTATGTCAATTTGCAAATAATGTTATTTTGTTGCACAAATTGCAAAAGTTGCCAAACTTGTAAAATGCAAAAAAACAAGATGAAGAGTATTTTGTGGGAAAATGAAAGGATAGGTCATTGGAATTGAAAAGGAAGTTGCCTTAACTGATGGAAAAGCTCTATAAAGCATTGTAAAGGGTGAGGAAGAAGCATATTTTGCATTCTTGAAACATTTTACTAAATAAAGTTCCTTGTTTCCTGAATTTACAATGTTTTATTCTCTTGACCAGTAGTCTATAAGCTATATAATTTTTTTTTTCCTTAGGGCAGAGAGTCAAGAATTACTTAAAGGTGTTTTGATAGGTTTCTATCAGATTTAGAACAAAAAAAGATCAAGTTTATGTGAATTGTCCGAAAAACCCAGTCAAGGGTTTAAGAGTCTTGTAAGGTTTTATATTCTTCATCCCACCATTGTAGGTTTAGTAGAATGGTGGGATGGAATATTTTGAATGTAGTTAGAATGCTTTAAACATTGTGTGTGTTGATAGGAATAGGGAAGGAAAGAATATGAGGTTGTGGTCGCTGCCCTTACAAGATAATACAAAATTTTCCATGAAAGAGGATGGTTTCAAGTTGGTATATGTTGAAGAAGTATGCATGAAGGTTGGAAAATGATTCCCTGAGTGTGTGCAAACATATCCTAACCTTTTTGAAGCAGTGACTAAGTATAAAGAGGTTTGGAAAGGGTATTTTCAATAAACCCCTATTTTTAAGAAGTCTTCAATGGCATATAATGAGGGCTTGGATTTTATGACCTTTGGAAAGGCTTAAGAGACCAAAATTATGTGGATTCATAATTTTTGTGACCTAATTTAATGTTTTCTAGGGCTGTTAGATGATTTCAAGTTGATTCAATGGTGGTTGCTTTGTATTTTTTACCTAATTTGATGCATTTACCAACGAATAGTCTATTGGTTCTCATACATTTTCCAAAACAAGTATATTTTATCTTGAGGTATGTTAATCTAGGCTGAAATAGGTTCCTAAAGGTGTGTTTAACTCTTGGGGATTCAATGTGGGCTTGATGGTATACCCGTTTTTGTTGCCTTGCAATGCTACAAGGGTTTTGGGTCTATGATTGCAAGAAAGTGTAATTCTATGAACACAGAGATCTAAGTGTTTTCCTTTGTATTGAAACTATTAAAGTGATGATATTAAAGGTGTAATAATGGTTTAGGAAAGATATAGAAATAGAAATTTTTGTTTTGGTGTATTTGAACAATGTGAAACCAAGGTATCTTTGGTGTGCAAGTTGATCAAGTTGGTTGATTTCAGAGTTTGCTAATGTGGTTTTGCTTTTGTTTCAGTCAAATCATGATGTTCAAAGGTGTGTTAAGATCTAGTAATAGGTTTGAATCAAGAATGGATGCTTGGTTGTCTTTTTGCCTTAATGGAAACAAGTTACAATGAAGGGTGATTTGGTGAATATTGAAAGATGTGGTTGGTTCAGAGTTTCTAATGGTGTTTTGTTTTGATTTAGTCTGAAATTTGATGCTGGTTAAGGTATATTTGAGTCTGACAAAGGTTTGGAATACTTATTTGGTGAAAATTGATGTTTGGTAGCCTTGTGAATAGCAAGTGAATTTGATGGATTTTGTTGAAAAGTTAAGAGAGATTTAGGTGATTTGCTAATTGATCTTCTCAATTGTGTTTAGGGTCAGAAGTACCCTTGATGGTTTGTGGTTTTTTGTGGATGCTTTGCATCATTTTACCAGGGCTATACCTTAATAGATATTGAAATCACATATAATGAACAATAATAGATTAATGATAGCCTAACCCAACCTGCCAATTTGGCCCCAAAGGCAATCATTGAACCAATTATAACAAGCTATCTCAAGACAACTATTAGCTAATATAATTGTGCAAGCATAATCCATATGAGATAGATTCATTTAACAAATCTCTCAATGATAAATATTTGGTTATGATACAAGCTTATGGATGCACAAAACTACTACTCCTATACTACTAATTTATGTTTTTATTTGATGTGATATTGGAAGTTGGTTCTAGACCGATACCTATCTATTGGGAAACAAAGTAAAAATGCACTAAGAAGAGAATAAACATGAAAAGGATAACATGGAGTTATGTATGTTAGAACACAAATATACTAAGAGTGGGGGTGAATCGGTATATCCCTCAAAACCAATTCAAAAAAAACTTACCCATCTTATTAATCAAAATATGTAGTTTTCATAAACATATATCACATGCAGAAGCAAAAGCACAAACATGTACAACCCCAGAATTTACATGGAAACCTAACAAAGGAAAAACCATGGTGAGAAGGGTTGCTTGGAGCTACTTTCCAAGTCTAGCCTCACAAATGAATCAACTATTGCAATCATATTTAATGTCTTTAACCTAAGGAAGTTTATAACTCTTTGCTCACTTACAAAATGAGGCTACAACCTCTAAATACAACTATTTTGAAGAAATAGATCATAGCTGCAACACTATTGTTGCCTTTGACTCACTACCTTCAACACTTCAAACATTCTTTCTACCTTTGATTCACTACCTTTGAAACTCACACTTCCACATTTCCTTTAGATCATTGCCTCTAGAAATCACTCACACAATTTTCGTCAACTCACTACCTTTCACACACCTCTTGAACTCTTCTACTTTTGGCTTATTGCCTCCAACATGCATTAAATACACATCTGAAAATTCACACATATTTTTCTATTTTCAAGAACTATTGTTAGCAAATTATATTAGTTGAACATTAAACACGTGTAATATTTGATCACGCACTAGATCATACATAAATACAATCTGCAAGCAATAATAAGGTTTCTTCTTGTCGACCATTCTTAAATGTATGAACATGAAATGTGTAATAGTCATATTTGAGTCAGCTTCAACACATCCATAGGAAAGGGAAATAAAATGTGGTCTGAGCTAGGAGATAAGAAGGACCTATTTCAAAGCTATACACATCCCTATGCTGTTCACACCACAAAAACTTGGCGCAAGCAACTTAAAACACTAAGTCGACCTAGCAAACACTCAACCCTTGAAATATTCATTTTTAGACCACAAGCAATACCAAGAAAGAAAATTAGCATCACGGGAATCACAACATGAGCATTAAATGATATTCAAAATATTCTCATGCTCATCTTTTGTAATATTATGCAACTTTCTACTGGTGCAAGAAAAAAGACATAGAACTAGTATCTATTGCAAACCCAAACAACACAATCTTGAGATATAACTTTGACAACACAATTTGCAGTACGCCATAGAAATTAGAACTTGAGAAGAGAAAATAGGTAAATGTTGGAAACACTTCCTCCAAACTGCAAAACCTCAAAACCAATAGTGGAGAAATGTAGAGCATTTCTTAGAAAATTCCATGACTGCAACATTACATCACCACTCTGCTTACCCAGGAAACTTCTACAGTAACATACATGATTTGAAAAATAGAAAATACATTCTTCATACTTTATTATTGCTACTATTCAAATTGTGTGACCATATCTTTAAATGTGGAAGAATGTGGAGCATTCTTTAGAGCATTTTTTGAGCACTTCCCTGAGCCACTAACTAAAAGAGATCCTTCGATACAAATTATAGTAATCAGATAGTGAATAAAACATCCATAGAGTCACATACACACTCATGAGTAACAAAAAGCAACTCATGACATTAGCTTCATACATAATCATCTTGATTGTAACACATGCAACCAACCACATACTACCACCTTGCTAACAACAAAGACAACATCATCAACAACCTCCATATATTCTATTATCAGTGAAAAAAATTGTAACATAAATGACAACCAAGAAACTCCATACATCAATTACCACATTGTTGACATCAATGAAAACACCTACAACATAAATGTAACAATCTCCCCCTTTGGAATTGACGGAAACACAAATGAGAGCAACACCAATGATATATGCATTGTCTTCCCTTTTCTCTATCTCTCCCCCTTTGACATCAAGGAAAAAATTCCAGTGGGCTTTAGTCAAGCTTGCCAAGGCATACAATCTCTCCTTGTCTATATAAACCTTAAGAATTATTTTACCCTCTCCCCCTAAGAGGTAGCCTTCATCAATCAAAGGATAAAAATGTGTCTTGAACTGTCCCCCCTGGACAAATGCACCAACTATGCATCTTAGTTAGAAGAAGGATTGGCAATGACCCCTAAATTTTGTCTAAGATACTCAAAGGTATCCTTTGAAAGTGCCTTTGTGAAGACATCTGTATTTTTTTCCTTTGTGGGAACATACTCCAACCTTACTTCCTGATTAGCAACTTTCTCTCTTAAGAAGTGATATCTAATAAATATGTTCTTTTTTCTGGCATGCATTACTAGTTTTTTTGAAATATTGATTGTACTTATATTATCACACAAGATTGGAATGGTCTCATCATACTCCACCTTGATGTCCTTTAAAGTTTTCTTCATCCACAACACTTGAGTACAACAAGATTCCACAACAATAAATTTTGCTTCTGTTGTTGAAAAGGACACTGAGTCTTGGTTCTTAATGAACCAAGAGACCAATCTGTCCCTAAAAAAAAGCTCCACCACCAATACTCCTTTTATCATGAACACTACCAACCCAATCAAAATCAGTATAAGCATTCAATGATAATTAATTACCCTTTTTATACCACAATTCATAGTCCATAGTGCTCTTCTAGTGGAGGAGCACCTAGTCACCTAGTTCAAACATTTTTTTTTTTTGAAGGTTGAAAGTTGGTTCTAGGAGAAGTATTTGGTAAAATGGTAGTATTTTGAGCCCTTTATATTCTAAATAAGGTCTAAAATACCATTCATATTGTAGTATGAGTCATTAGTTTAGATAATGTTATAAGGTTGCAAATTTGTGAGTTGCTTAATGCAACAAATTTGTAATTGCAATGGTCATTTGTTTAAGAAAGTTGGTTTTTGGGTAGTTGGAGGCATTGGTCAGTTGAAGGAGAATGTGAAAATTATGTAAATCCTTCATAGGCTTGAGTTGAAGTTGTTGAAGGGATTGGAGATCAAAAGAACATAAACATAACTCTGTTTTTTTGCATAATTCACTGGTTTTTCTGTGTTCTTTGCATATACACAGGCCATACAAGCCACCTTTGCATTATTTTGTTATGGGAATCTGTAGATAAGTTTCCCTACTCTCATTTTGCATCTTGGTTGGCATTCTTTCATACTTCCTTGTCTTTAAATCTTTCATTTTCTCTTACCAGGTTCCTGAACAGGGTTTAGGTGTTTTGAAGTTGTTTTGATGGCCTGATCATCATCCCACCTATTGTATTCTATTGTAACTCAGTGGGATGATCCATTAGGGTGTAGGAATAGGTATCTAAAGAGTGGAAGGTGTGAAGGATAGAGTTTTGGAAAGAATGATGAGAGGAAGGACTGAGAATGTTAAGTTTTCCCTCAAATTCCTTCGGTTTTAGTAGTGCTTGAATTGTTTTGGAAATACTTTCAGTGGGTGCAACACCCATTTGTACCAAAATGGTATGTTTTATGATGTTACAAAATGCAACATAGTTTGAGTTTGAGCAGTGTAGATTCCAAATGTGCGTCCACATTTGGACAAGTAATCTATGATTCCTTTCATCCACTTGCCTTAAGTTCATGACCTTTCCAAAGAATTCATTTCCTTGATATAAGATCATATGCATCAATAATGAATATTTCCTGAATTCCAATGGCTTTCTCCTCTCCTTTAACTTTACCAAATCATAGTGTAGTTGCTCTAGAACTCAGCTGGCATAGTCAAACCATGTGTGCTTGTTTCTATGTTGAATGTCTAAAATTATGAACAGTAGAGGTGAGGGTATCCTTCCATCACACTTTACTCCCAATACCTGACACAACATGTAGTATGTGTATCTAAAGTATTCTAAAAATTCTTCACAATCTAGTGGTTCAACTTCTTTGAGCACAAACGCGGTGCCCTTCTCATGTCTATGTCTTGGTATTTCACCTTTCCAGAGCACTACCTTATGTTTGGCATATTCTTGTTGCAATTTCTCAAAATTAATCTTTTCACAGGCATCAGGTCTCATTCTGAAAACTTCCACAATCTTACTTGCCTTTATGTCCAACATGCTTCTACCCGCAGTGCCTGTAATTACCCTGTTTACATCATCATATCTATCTACTAAATGTAGCATCAAATCCACCTCAACAAAAATATTGGGGACAACCAACTTTCCTAAATCATAACACTAGACATTTTTACCAGGATGCATAGCATCTCTTCTTGTAAATGCATATAGGAACAATTCCCACCCAGTCTCTAACACAACACCTCCCCCTATACCCTTCTTACCACTTGCCTTTACATTTGGTGGTTGGAATTTATCCATGAAGTGGGTGTAATCCTTTGGCCAGCTTCTTTTCTTCTCAGTGACTTCAGACGTTTAAGGGGGGTCATGGGAAACCTTCTACTTTTTCTTCTTGGGTAGAACTTTTGACGATGACAACTCACCAGGTTGACTCATTTTAGCTTTTCAGGGTTTTCTTAGTTTTGAAATAAGCTATGTCTGAGATTAATACCCTATTCCTAACAACTCAAGTTCAAATTAAAATGTGATTCTACTCAATTAGGGAAATGTACTAACTCAAGAGAAGTAAAAAACCGTAAATAATTCTTGGAGCTAATTTGGATGTTCTTTGGCTTGGCACACAAGTTTTACAAAGCAATAAAAGAAACCAGTGAGATTAATGGAAACTTACTCGGGAACAAGCATCGTGTAAATCCTTCAGCCTCAGCTTTGGTTACTTTGGATTCTCCCTTAGCTCCTCGGGCATTTAACTGAAATGAGAGTGTGAATTGACTGAGTACATATACTATTAATGGTGCACGAATGCTTGTGCGAGTGAACAATTACAACTCAGGTTGGTTGTTCCTATTTTAATTCAAGCCACTGATGCATTCAAATGAAAATATTATCTGACGTCTCACACTACTTCCCATTCTCCATGGGCCCTATCGATGATTTGATGTGTACTCAATCAAAATGGAATCTGCCACTCGTAATTCTCCATATTTCATGAGTATTTCTTCTCATGTGTTTCCTTCCTACATTGGGATCTCATCACGTGATGGCTAGAAGGCTAACGATGAGATATCAACCCTTGATCAAGAGTGTGAGGAAGATCTTGACCGAAGACTTAAGTTACATCGCTCATCATTTGTCCTAAGTCCATAAATCAATCCCAACTCGTGATAGAACAGAGTCGCGCAATGGGAAAATACTTTTCCCATCGGTGGTCGGAGGTTCTCATTAAAAAAGAATATCACAACCGGTGATAGTACAAGGACCAGCAATGGGTCAAAACCTTAACTGCATCACTCATCATCGGTTACCCTCTCAAAATAACAACAAAACATGTGATGGGTGATGAAACAAGGCCAAAAGATAGACACCACATCACTTAGATAATATTGGGCCCGATGATGGCCAAGGCATTGGGGATGGTTGAACAAAAATAGCAATGACCATGGGAGGGCACTTAAGTGATGAGTAAATTGGTTCAGCCAGTCAACGCGAGAATATAAACTGAAGGAAAATCAAGGGTAACAAGGCACATAAAAATCTTAAACCCAAAACCCTAACGCCAAAGATAACAGTGACCAGTGACATGACCATGAAGTGAATGGAACCATGAAAAATTTTATGGGCTCCATTAGTGGCTCTGACTGGGGATGTATGCCCCTCGTGGGCATAACAAGATCTCAGATCTACGGTTGAGTAGACCAAGCATACAAGGATCAAAAGGACTAGGAGCTTGTCCAAACTAGACAAGCAGGCGCAACAGAAAGGAAACACACCAAACCTATTTACACAAATTTACATGGCTATAAATTATACATGGAGTAAAGCCTATTTCATGAGAAATAGGGTTTCAGGAACTGTCCATGTACTGGTAGTTCAAGAACCTCATCTGTTAGGGAGTGCAGGAAATATGAGTCATCACCATGTAGGTTAGCAATTACGTAGGGACCTAACCATAGGGGATCCAACTTCCCATGTTTACCTTTGTCTTCCATCCTGGCATTCTGCATTAGAACCATACTTCCCACCTCAAACTTTCTTTCAATAGCTCTTTTGTCATACAGGTGTTTCACTTGCAACTGTAGCTTCTCATTTCTCTTATGGGCATCTCTCCTTGTTTCATTGAGTTCAACCAGCTCATTCATCCTCTACTGCATCTCGTCACAAATATCACTATCATACTCTTGCAAAAACTTATACATTTTGATCAAATTGTTATGTGGTATTCTAGATTCAACCCCATATACCAAATTAAAAGGATATTGTCCAATGAATTTCTTCATAGTTGTCCTATTAGCCCATAGTACGAGCTGCAACTTTGAGTCCCAAGCCTTCTTGTTTTTCCTAATCACCCGCTTAATAATCTTCATAAGGCTCTTATTACTAGATTCAGCTTGTCCATTCCCTTGGGGATGGTATGGGGATGAGTAAGATGCATTTATGCCATGTAGGTTACAAAAATCAAGTAATTCCTCAAACCTGAAACACATAGCATTGTCAAACACAATTCTTTTAGGGACACCGAACCTGCTCAAAATATTTTTTATCAGAAAATCAATGACAACTTTACTAGTTGCCTTCTTGGTGGGAATACCTTCAACCCACTTTGTGAAATAATTGATTTCCACCAGGATCCAAGTGTGTCCTCCACTATATTTTACATAATCTCACCTATAAAATCAATACCCCGCTGTTGAAAAGGGGCGTGTACTGACACCGGTCTGAGGGGTAGGTTTCCTGATAATTTTAAATTACCAGTAAACCTTTGGCAAGCATCACATTTTTTCACATATCTATGTGCATCCTTTAAAACAGTCGGCCACCAAAAACCTACTCTTAATATCTTATGGGTAGTAGTATTAGCCATGAAATGCCCCCCACAAGCACCTTTGTGCATCTCAATCAGCAAATCTTCCGCTTGGTCGCCATCCACACATATGAGAAGTACACCCTCTGGACTTCTCCACCATAATTCACCATCAATGATAACATACCTAATTTCTTGTAACTTTAGAGTTATCTTCTCATTGTTAGGCATACCATCGGGACATTGCATGGTCTACAGGTACTCAACTATCCTTTTGTACCAACCACATGTTTTCATATCGCAATAGGAGCCACATTTTCTAGTTCAACTCCATTAATTTGGTTTGCCTCAAGATTAGTTTCGGCCATGAGTTTTGCTAAACCTTGGCCTCATACCAATTTCGTAATTTGGACATCTATGTTGAATTCTTGGATTCGGTTAATCCATCTACATCTCCTACCTATAGTTTCTTGTCGGGTGAAGATGTCTTTTACTACAGTTGTTGGGACATAGGCCACAACTGTAGCCCCAGTCAAATATGTCCTAAAATTTTTAACAACCTTCACTAAGGCATAAGCTTGCTTCTCAATGGTGTCATAGTTGATTTCAACTGCTTGCAAAGACTTACTCAAAAAGGCAATTGGTTGTTCAAAACCTTCATCATTTCCTGTAACAACACTCCAGCCACAGTATGGAAGGAGGCAAATGTAAACAATTGGAATGGTTTGGAATATTCTAAAGTCTTCAAAATAGGTGCAGCTTTGATGGCATCCTTGATGGCCTAAAAAGCTTTGAGATGCTCTTCTACCCATGCCACCTTCTCTCCTTTATTGAGCATCTTCAAAATAGGCCTAACTATCTCTGCAAAGTTAGTCACAAACCTTCTTAGGAATTTTATTCTCCCAAAGAAAGATTGAATCCCTTTAACATTCTTTGGTGGTGTAATTTTATCTATGGTTGCTACTCTTTTAGGGTCAATCCTAATGCCATCTTTTGAGACAATGTGCCCTAACAACTTACCTTCTTTGAATCCAAAAGCACATTTCTTGGGGTTCAAAAAAATACCATATTCCAAAGCTCTAATGAAAATCTTCTCAAGATGTGTACAGTGGTCCTCCTCTTTCTTACTGTGTGTAGTAAGGTCATCTTGGTAAATAAATAGAAACAAATCTATGAAATCAGAAAAGGCCACATCCATGGCCCTCTGAAAAGTGGCTCCAGCATTAATCAGGTTGAAAGGCATCCTCACATAAACATAGGTCCCCCATGGTGTGGTAAATATTGTTATACTGCTCTGATTCCCTTACCATGACCCAGTTATAACCTAAAAATCCATCCATCATAGAAAGCAATTCACATCCTATCACCTTTTGCAACATCGCTTCCATATTAGGTAGAGGGTAATTATCTTTCAAAGATGCAACATTAAGGTTCCTAAAATCCACACACAATCTTAAGTTAGTAATCACCATTATTTTTCCTAACTGGAACCAAGTTGGATACCCAAGAGGAATTCCCTATAGGTTTAATAATTCTTGCATCACTAAGATTAGCAAGCTCCTCTTGCATTTTGGGCCTCAAGGTAGGATTAATAGGTCTTTGTTTTTTCCTGAAAGGCTTTGTGTCAAGCTTTAGTGGGATTTCATGCTGGAAAAAATCTTCCCTATAGGCCTTGAGATCATCATAAGACCATGAAAATGCATGTTTGTATTTCCTTAGTAATGCGATTAACATAGTCCTCACATGGGGCTTCATTTTTTTACATATATACACCTTTTTAGGAGCATTTTTTGTTCCTAGATTTATCTCCTCTAAGTCTTCTTTATGTGTAGATGCTTTATTGGCATTTAACCTATCTGGTCCATTGAAGACCCTCTCTAGTGAAACCAGTTCCCTAGGAAGCTTATTTGTTTTTAACTGAATTATCTCGTTTCCAAACAAGGTCTCCTTTCCATCAACTTCCACCACATATGAACTAAATTCAATCTCTTAACTCTCATATTTGTCAACACAATGCAAGAATCTTAAGATGTCATCATCATCATCGAACACTTTCTGTAGACATGCAAAATTAACATTATGCATTCAATCAGGATCATTCATCAAGGTTCCACATTAAGTCCATTCATCAGTGAATCAAGTTCACCTTCATTCATTTATCACGTAATCTCATTAATTTCCATCTCCTAAGATCATTCATTCAAAATTAAATAAACTTTAACATTAACCTTTCAATTAAATAAATCAAACATCATCCCTTTAATTAAATAAATCTCCAAATCCATTTTTCATCCTTTTCGGATTTAAATAATCAAATATTTAAGTCATGAAAGTCAAACTAACCTAATCATCATTAATTTAATCTAACCATGATTAAATGCTAATCTTACCCACTTGCATTCTCTAGATTATGCCACTTGCACAAATAAATCAATTTATTGATTTATTAAAATCATCATTTTCACTCAACATGGCATTTATGGGGAATATTCCCTCAAGTTTGAAAAATATAACAAGTTGATTTGTCCCTCCAACATTGCATTTATTTCTCATTTTCTTGTCCCCCTCTCAAAATTTATTGCCCAAATTTGAATTTGAAACTCCCTCTCATGGGCACACTTTCCAAATCTTGCACATCCCTTGGCCTATCACCACTTGACAAGTGGCCTCTTCTCATTGGTGGATCTTTAGTCCCACATTCACCCATTTGGCCAATCTCTCATCAAGAAAATCTATAAATGAAGGCCTTGTTCTCCATCAATCCATCTACAACTTTTATGCAAAGTCAGTTTCTTGGTTTGAGAACTGATTTTGCTCTTCATCATATTGGCATTTGCATCATTTTGGCTTTGAACAAGGATTGGGAAAGGGTAATTTGCACATTTGATACCAATCCAATATGGAATAAGAACTAAAATGAAGGAAAGTGGAAAGACAATGAAGGAAGAAAGGAAAGTGAAGGTGATTCGAAGAAAGAAAATGAAAGGAGGAATGAAGATGATGGCTTGAGAAGATTAAAGCGTTCTTTAACACTTTAGTGTTTACTTAAATGATTTTATGAAATTGTTACCTTTTTGCTCTTAGGACACTAATTTTTGTTTGGGTTTAAAAGGAACACTTTGATTTTTCATTGCAAAGGGTTAAAATTGAAACTTAAACACCTACTAGATTTCAATTTGGGCTAAAATTTAACAAGGCAATCTTCATCTTTCCTTTGGTGCTTAAAACAAATCAAATCATTGCTTTGAAGGATAAAATGAATGTGTGCCTTTATTGTTTTGTAATTATTTACACAAAGTAATATCATCAAAAGACGTATGTGCTTCTCTCGCACCTCACAGTTATCTTGAGAATCAAAAGGCTTTTAGTGACATTAAGTTGC